>JAZKJV010004054.1:0-62397 GCA_037367405.1 Ottelia alismoides | reverse complement strand
GTCTTCGATGAAACACATCAATATCAAACTGTAGGTCAGTCTCGCCGAGACTGACCTTCGAAGTGCCGGTTCCGACACAACCCCAGTCATCTAGTCCAACGAAGTAACGTTCAGCATGCGCCCTATTGATTGAATTTGAGGAGCGGCTCACCTGAACGCAAACTGCTTCGGCAGGTCAGTCTCGCCGAGACTGACCTTCGAAGTGCCGGGTTTCGACACAACAGTCATCTAGTCCAACGAAGTAACGTTCAGCATGCGCCCTATGATTGAATTTGAGGAGCGGCTCACCCTGAACGCAAACTGCTTCGGCAGGTCAGTCTCGGCGAGACTGACCTACGATGTGCCGGTTTCGACACAACAGTCATCTAGTCCAACGAAGTAACGTTCAGCATGCGCCCTATTGATCGAAGTGGAGGAGCGGCTCGCCCTGAACGCAAACTGCTTCGGCAGGTCAGTCTCGGCGAGACTGACCTTCGAAGTGCCGGTTTCGACACAACAGTCATCTAGTCCAACGAAGTAACGTTCAGCATGCGCCCTATTGATTGAATTTGAGGAGCGGCTCACCTGAACGCAAACTGCTTCGGCAGGTCAGTCTCGGCGAGACTGACCTACGAAGTGCCGGTTTCGGCACTACAGTCATCTAGTCCAACGAAGTAACGTTCAGCATGCACCCTATTGATTGAATTGGAGGAGCGGCTCGGCCCTGAACGCAAACTGCCTTCGGCAGGTCAGTCTCGGCGAGACTGACCTACGAAGTGCCGGTTTCGGCACTAAAGTCATCTAGTCCAACGAAGTAACGTTCAGCATGCGCCCTATTGATCGAATTGGAGGAGCGGCTCGCCCTGGACGCAAACTGCTTCGGCAGGTCAGTCTCGGCGAGACTGACCTACGCGGCCTTCTCGCTCTTGGTGCGGTAATCCACAACGTCCCATGCCAAACCTAGCCACTGCATCAGGCGGATGGTGCGGAACGTGATATCAATTTCCCACCATTTGTGACCATGCTTGGCCATACGTGGATGAGCATGATGATTGTTGTGCCAACCTTCACCGTAGGTAATCAAGGCAACCCACCAGTTGTTGCGGCTGTCATCGCGAGTTTCATAGTTGCGATAGCCCCACATGTGACTGGCGAATTGACCAGCCATGTGCTGTGCAGCACAACACCATGCGCACGCAAACTGCCCAGACCAGCCAGGATACGGCCAACTGCGTTCCACCGATCCAGTAACCGATGCCAGCAATGATGGCTGAGCTGATCACGTTGATGGGCACAAAGCGACGTTGAGCGATCGCATGAACGTTCACGCTGCAGATCGGGAGCCCACTTGCGATAGAACTCCTTCGTGTCCTTGCCGCCCACGTTGTAAGCCAGCCAGAACGCATGGCTCCACCAACCGCCGTCATTGGGCGAGTGCGGATCACCTTCTTGATCACTGCGGCGTGATGCAAGCGGTGGTTAGCCACCCACTGCATCGGTGGACCTTCGCCGGCCAGGCAGCCGATCGACGCATGATCTGTCGTACCCAACGATACGTGTTGAAGCTGCCGTGAGTCAGCATGCGGTGATAACCCAGGCTAATGCCAACGCAACCGCAGAGGCCAATGCAATGCCAGCACTAGAACCAAGCCGCTCCAAGAAAACGTCCAAGGCAACAAGGCTGCCAAGGCCCCGACATGAATCAACCCGAGCCAAATGGCGGCTGCCCCAGTTGCTGTTATTGGTGTGGAGCCACATGTGCTTTCCCCGAGTTCCACTTCAATACCGAAGAGGCTTCCGATGGTGCGTGGCCGCTTAGCAACTTAGCCACATCATTCTCAGCCACAGGCTGGACCAGCGTCCAGTGGCTTGACGATAGCGTCGAATACTCGAACGCTTGCCCTTTTGCTTCTTATTCATACATGCTTTCGATTCACTCTGAGCCAGTCCTCGGACGCCGAGCCTGCTCACAAGTTCAGGTTACTGAGGCCCCATATTGTTTCCCGTTGCCTAGGCCTGCGTCTACCGGAAAAATGGCGAACTGCCCACATGCGACCAAATTCCCATACGAAAGCCCTATTTCTTACCACGGCCCTTGACAAAAATCAGCATGCAAGTGGTAGGAAAACAAACTATCGACCCGACACTCCATAAACCGTTTTGAACGTTCGCAGGCAGCCTAGGCAAGCACTGTGACGGCAGCCGGCGGTCTAGGTGGTTCCCAGGCCTTGCTAGTTGTGAGCTGTAAGTAGTGATGGCCGAAACACTTAAGTTTACCGACGGGGGATAACCCTCCTATTGCTATCACAACCCGACGCGTGAGCGAGGAGCAGCACTCGGAAGCTCACCACTGTGTTTATTGCTCCCGACTCATAGGGCCGTAGGGGCTCACCTGCAGTAAGCGATTGGGTGCCGCTATTTGCGTTCCAATCACGGTGGCCCAAGACTCCGTCTTGGCTTTGGGCCGCGACATTGGCCCGTGTAAGTGGGCGAGAGAAAGGCTTTTCTACGTTTGGATTAGAAGGTGCCGGCTCCTCGCTAACGCGTCGGTTTGCGATGGACCGATTGCGCTAGTCTTTCCACGGGATTGTATGGCTGCAAGCGATGGCCGCTGCGCGGACTGCGATAGAAGCGGTATTCGGGTGAATACGGCTGTTCGTCAGCCAGGTGCACGTAGGTGGCAGTCAGACCCCATTTGCTTTCAATCAACACGCTGTCCCGAATATGTCCACAGACAATTCCCGTGTGCACCACACTAGCTGCCTGGGTCAAAGTAAATCACCAAATCCGTTACTTGAGGTTGCGATACTTCTCGATAGCCATTTTCCTCCAGTATCAGCGGCACATCGCTCCCTTTGACAACATGCTGACCCAGAAAAGACCCAACCGTGACAATTTAGTTGAGGTACGGCTTTGTCGCGCAACATGGCGAATTTTGACAAGCTCGCCACATGCGATTCCGTAACACTGTAGAACTGACGGAGATCATCTGCCGCACTTGTCGCTCGTACAGTTTGATCGGAGTGGCCGCATCCGTATAAACAGTCTGGCATTCGACCAAAGTTCCGGGCGGCGTATGCGGCAGTGGCTCGGGCACTTGGGCAAAGGCGAGCAGTTGGGCACAGGCGGCCAGACCTTGCGGCTTGAGCCGCTTGCATTCCAATCGAAGACCAGTGGGCTCGAACGCAGCCAGCCATTTCGTGCTAACTGCCAGCCCCAGCAGGACAGCGGCAAGCTGTGAGAAAAAAACGTCCAGCCTTACTGTGTGCTCGCCTGTCCAGTAGATCTGCCATCCGGCAATGTGCAGAGCTGTAACGAGCAACCACAGTCCGTTACAGATGAATCGCAGCAGTGAAGAAGCCCTGCCCGCTCAAGTCGCTCACCCCATCCTGCAAATAGCGGCAGCCTCTGCCTGAACACAAGGACTAACGAGAACATCAGCCCCACACAAGCCAGCGTTACACCGATCGACAAAAGAATCGAGGCAGCGTCTTTCAAATTTGCAGATAAAGTAAATGACATGGACGCATCGAAAAGTGTGTAATAACCAGTTGTAACTAACCGGTCAAACACACACTCATCCGACGTGTTCCGCCATGACAATGACTATGGGCACACTTGTAATCTATGTTCGAATTCCTTCAGTCTTGTAATCTGTTTCTGTCGTAGCCACCGCTGCCAGGCGGTGGAACCCACATTGACATTGCATATGCAAGCGCTGGTAGAAATCGCAATGATTCCATCACTTGGCAATGATTCCATCACTTGGCAATGATTCCATCACTTGGCAATGATTCCACACACTTGGCGATGCTTCCACCACTTGGCAATGCTTCCACCAGTTGGCAATGATTCCACCAGTTGGCAGATTCCACCACTTGGCAGTGTTGGCTACGAACACTTGCGACTATTTGCGGAATCTTGATTTTTTGGAGAAGCCTTTTTGGCTTTCGCGAACTCAGCTGAAGCTTCCGCGCTCTTGCCTTGCTTTCTAAGTAACAAGCCTTTGGCTAAGTGAAATCTGATCTGGAGGAGCCGAGCCTTGTTCGGCGCGTTCCAAATCCTGCGCCCGCCGCTTCTGTGTTGCCCCGTCCACGTGACAGCGTGGCGCGTTGTATCAAGGCCATCGAAAGCAGGTCGGCATTCAGTCCGCCATCGTTTATGCATTTGTCCAAAATGGGAAGGGCTTGAGCCACTGATTGCCTTCCACTAGCTTTGTGGCTTCCGCCAGTCCAACTTCACCGGACTGGATCACGTTCTTGTCCATGCTGCCATTCGAACAACCCGTCGGCACAATGAACAATGCAGCAATCAGTAATGCAATCCGCATTACATCGCGTGTACAAGACGCATTGAGCAATGGGATTGAATCGGACCATGACAACCTCAAGCTAAAGTTTTCTAACCGCCCAGTCGTAGCCACCGCCGCCAAGCGGTGGACGTGCGAGTTAACGGCTACCACCAGCAAATAGTCCTGACCCATTCGCTCTTCCTGGTAGAAGTTCGGCTTTCGTATTTCCTAAGTATTCGTACTCGATGCGTAGCTTTCGAGTCGAGTACGCGGCTCGAACGAATTGCTTTGCATTTGAAAACTTCAAACTCGCCGCAAAGACTGGACGACGCAGAAGCGGGCCTAAGGCGATCGGTTTGTAGCTGTCAATCACGCGCCCCGCCGGCACAGGGCCGGCACAGGGCCGACGGTGAGCGCGATAAATGCAGCAACATCAATACTTGGCAGCGGTGGCTACCACGTGTTCGCACCGTATTACCTTTAGTCCGCTTATCAATCCTCGAGCGAAGCCACTTCGCCGCGATCGCGAGTACCCACTGCGCGCCAGATCGCTAAATCGATACTGTTGGCCACGAATCGAACCGAACCGTCGCCCATCGAAGTGTTGACACCACCGGTGTGCGCGCTGCGCGCACTGACGATGGCATGTTCACCCGGGGCATCGGGTATCGCGCTACGCGTACCGCAATCGATCGCCGTCCAGTTGGAGGAGCGACGTGGTTGTACATGGTGCTCGAATAAAATCCGAAAGGCCAACCGTTCGAAAAGTCGCTGCCCGACAGCCAGCGTCCGGCTGAATTGAAATTGAAGCCACCGTTGAGCGTAGGTGCTTGAGCTAGGCAACCAGAGTAGAGCACATCGGCATCGACCAGTCCTGCCGGACGGCTGAGCAGGTTGGTCATGTCCGATGGTCTGGGCAATGTGGTAGCCAGGTTGGCGCCGGTGCCCTTGGTTCGTTCAGAGAAAAAGGCGGTGTTTGACAAACCGTCCGTAAAGGAGGATGTCGTCAAGGCTTGACCAATCGTAAAGGCACCATTGCCTATGCATGAAAAGCCCGCCGCCGATGTACCGGACAAGTTGTTATTCTGAGTTGGATCGAAGGCTCCTCCAAAAGGTGTCGATCCACCGAAGTATTAGCGATAGTTGTTTTCTGAAATAATCAGTCCCGTAAACGGACTGATGGACAATAAACAACCCAGCAGCTTTGCTATAGGCGTTGTAATTGGGATTGAATGGAGTAACGCCGCCGCCCGTAGTCATTTGCACATTGGTAGGAACACTGAAATCGATGAGGTTATAAATGGCGGTTTGTTCCATGAATGGAAGTATAAAAGGAGTGAAACCGAGCGAAAACCGGTCCAGTGCCCAGAAGTGCGGCTGATGTTGACCCCGCCGTAAGCGGTGTAACTGGATTGGGCCACACCAGCGATCGACCAATCGGGAGCCAGCCTGCCTGGCGGAAACTTCTTGTGCGTCGATTCGTAGTTGAGCGTTGCTTAATCCCATTTGCTTGAGATTGTTGCTGCATGCATGCGACGAGCCGCTTCCCGCGCTGCCTGAACGGCCGGTAAAAGCAAACCGACCAGAATGCCAATAATGGCGATCACCACTAGTAACTCAACCAGCGTGAATGCGCGCCTATTGTGACAATCATTTGGCCCCTTCTGAATTTCAAAAGATCAACGAACTGCACCGACATCCGCACAATTATTGAGAATTTACAGTTTTTTGGGGATGAGGCTTCGACAAGATTTCGGAAAAATTGGATGAAACTTTGTCCACTTGTACAACTGGCCACTCGGGCGCCCTGGCCCCTTGCGAGTTGGGCACTGGCTGGTTTCATCGCAATGGATCACAGGCCGTTGCACCGCTTAGGTTTGTGGCTTTCGCTGTACCACAAAACACCGAACAAACGATTGAGTTGACCCAGATGGACATGCAAAGGCTCATCGAACAAACTTGCCAATTCGTGCGCAGCAACTTGCCCAGGCTGAGGGAGGGCACGATTGGTTTCATACCGAGCGAGTCTGGAAAAATGCGCAAGTGATCACGAAAACGGAAGCTTGCGACCCGCTGATCGTTGAACTAGCCGCGTTGCTGCACGACATCGCCGACTCCAAGTTTCATGGTGGCGATGAAGAGCTGGGGCCCACAATCGCTGGCCAATTCCTTGGCCAACACAACCTGCCGGCGTCTACTGTGGAACACGTCAGCAGATCATTCGCCACATGTCCTTCAAAGGCGGTAACGAGGCAGTGCCATTTACATCGCAAGAAATGCAGATCGTACAAGATGCCGATCGGCTGGATGCCATCGGTGCCATTGGCATAGCCAGAGCGTTTACCTATGGCGGCTTCAAGCATCGCGCTATGTACGACCCCGATGTTGCGCCGAATTTGCAAATGACACGGAGCAGTACAAACAAAGCAGCGCGCCCACGATCAATCACTTCTATGAAAAGCTGCTGCTGTTGAAGGATCGCATGCATACAAAGACGGCTCGGCAAATGGCCGAGCAGAGGCATCAGTTCATGTTGCAGTTCTTGGAGCAGTTCTACGGCCGAGGCCCAGATATCAAAAAGTTAGAAAAAAATTCCCCTCCTCCGAATTGCAACCTACTCTTTGAGTAAGGAAAGCCACAGCCCCCTGCGACTTTCTCTTCAGCCCCAATCTGGAAAAATTAGCCCCTACTCTTATAGATTCTCATTTGGAGTGCCCCAAAATGAAGATTCGTGGACTTTCGTCGCGTTTTCGTGCGTTTTTCTGGCCGCCAGCACCGCTCAAGCCCAATCTGCATCCAAGGATTTCGCGTCGTTGTGCCATCCAGCTTGGCCATCGTCGCGCCCAACGGGTGTTTCCATCCCTCACGACAGACCGACAACAATCAAGCCTTTGCGCCACAGCGATGGACGGTCAAGGGCAACGTGTCCAATGGAGTCGCTGTCACGTTTGCAACCGCCACCCCGTTCGTGCATGAAACGAATGGAGCCATGCGTCGCGATGCTCAACTGGCCTCGCCTGGCCAGCGTGAATGGCCCTGCCACCTGGACAGTGACCCACACCTGCTGATGCAACCAATATCACTGGTGGCGATACAATGCTCCAAGTTGCTGCTACCAGCAATGGAGTGGGCAAAGCCAACTTTGATTTGAGTGTCACGTTTGGACCGGCGAGTTCGGTACATTCGCAGCCGGCAACTACAACCTGACCATCATCGGTACCGTCACAGCGAACAACTAAGTCGGCAGCAGAAAGCTTTTCTGTCATCAGTTTTCTGTCAGATCCGACAGAAAATTGATGACAAAAAGAAAAGCTCACTGCCTTCTCCTCTGCACAACATCGCTGACGGTAAATTGCTGTACTTTGATGAGCGGATTAGACCGTTCTGCAGTTCGGTGGTCAAGCGATAGTTGCCCGGGGAAGCATGTTCTCCAAGCGAAACTCTAAATCGACTTCTTGGCCGGCATGATCCAGCGACCGAAACCTGCTGGTATTTGAATTCGCTGGCCAGACTCTGAGTCGACCGTTAGTTGAGGCACGAGCACGGCATGGAACTGTCCTCGATTCGTAACCCGCGTGCGGAAGCTGCCGTATTTGTTCGCCTTCGAACCAATACAGCGTTTCCATCTCCAATTGAGGATCAGGTGTCGCTGCGAAGTGCAACCCACTGGCATGCGACCGGACTCGCTGAACTCGCGGTCGGCGGTCTTGTTCTTGACGACGATGTAACCATATTCAATCGCCTGCTGTATATCTTTCTTGCCATGCATGGTGATGGATACCTTGCGTTTTCTCGCGCGGCAAGTGAAAGTGCTCGGCGCCATGCTAACGCCTGGCATCGTCGTGCCACGATCGGTCAGCGCTTCCAGCGACATCTCGCGAGGTTTATCACTCGTATTGGAGAACTCCATCGTCAGCCTTCGCTGTCCGCCGCGCAATTGTGAGAACTCGAGGTAGACGGGAGCTGCATACAGATCCTCGCCGGCGCTGGCTGAGCAGCGCTTGCTGAGCCGGGAAATCATTGGCATCCGCCGAGATCGTAAAGGTGCGTTGCTTCACTACGCGATCCTGCATGAGCAAGTCGACTTCCACTTGGTATTGTCCGGTCATCAATGGCTCGGCTACGTATTCTTCCATACGCACCGAACTCTTCGGTAACACTCGCCCCAAGTAACGCTCCTCGGTCTCCATGGCTGCGCGGATCGGCATTGTCCATGCGAATTGGCTTGAGCGTCGGGCTTTGCGAACTCTTTAGTCGAGACTTGACCTGGTACTCAAAAGCCGTGTCGCTGGGATTGCGAATACGACGCTGATCTTTGGCAATCCCTTGCTGGTCGTCAGCTTTGCATCTTCGATACTCAATTCGGAGGCATTGTCGCCGCGTGCCCCTTCGACTTCCAGGTCGACTCGCAAGACATACTGGGGTATAAAGTTGATGCCCGCGCGGGTGATTGGTTTCCCGTTGCTGTCCAGCTTCGGCGCTTGTGCCGGAGCATTGCCAATGTCACGAACCAAGATGCCGTAAGGAATAAAAGTTCGCATCGCCTTGCGGAACTTGGACCAGGCCGCGATCTCAGTGGCATGTTGCGAGGCAGCTTGGTTCGACCGGGATTCAGCAGCCTGATACTGCCGCTTTGTTCTTTGGCTTCGTCATGTACAACCTGGCCCGTGATTTCTTGACGTAGAGTCACCAGCGCGACATCGACTTCTGTGTCGCGATTGGTCGCTTCGACGTCGAACTCGAATGGTTGTACCGATCCACGCCGACCCGACAGACGCTGGACCCAGTGGTTCGATATGAAACGTCGGTTCAAACGACTCACGCACTGTTACCGATCGCGGCTGGGCACGGCGGTGTTGCAGCAGCACAACGCGGTCAGCCAGAAGAGTAGGCCTGCCCAAATCGTTAAGGCTCGATGTTCCATCATTGCTGTCGAGTTCCGATTCAAGTTATGTGACTTCACAGTGAATACACTGTTGTTAATTGCCCGAAAAAAATTGAGTGGCAGAAAATTTTTTGTCACTCAATTTTTCGTCCGTTCTGGGTCTTCAAGGCGAAAGCACGGTCATTGTTTTGCACGGGCACGATGCGCGGTGAGAATAAAGATAGCGACCTCAACATCGCGCTCTTGCTTTTCAACGGAACGAAACAAGGCACCGACGGCTGCAAACTGCCGAGAAACGGAATGCGGTTGACCTTGTCGACGGTTTGTCGCTGGATCAGACCACCGATCCCCACGGTCTGGCCGTCGTGGACATCCACTTTCGTCGAAACTTGTCGACGATTGATAATTGGAAAAGTATTCGAACTGGTCGTCGAAGCCAGCGTCTCGTTGGTACGAATGTCTTCGCTGACTTCAGCTTTCTCGATCTCCAAGGCAATCAAGTCGCCGCGCACATGGGGCGTGATGATCCAACGAAATGCCAGCTTCCACTTTCTGGAAGTTGTTATTGAAGAACAGTTGGTTTGGTGTTCGGTTGCAGCGTAAAGAAGGTCTCGCGAGCGATCGTGATCGTAGCCTTCTCACCATCCTTGGCGGTAACTCGCGGTGCGCACGAATCGTGATGTAGCCCTGCTGACTGAGCAGTTTCACGAACGCTGATGTGACCGAGAAGTCGCTGAACACGTTGTTGACACCAGCAGCACTGCTCGAGCCCTCGAAGGCCAAGCCTGTCATACCCAATTTCATTTGGTCCACGCCACCGACGCTGACCACATGATTCCAGTCCATGCCAAACCGAAAGTTGCTCTCTGCGACGTCACGCAGACGATTGCCTCCAAGACGACTTGCTGCACTGGTTGGTCGAGTTCTTGCAAGCGCGCTTCCAAGTCTTTGCCGATCATCTCGGGCGCATCGATGATGATGATGTTGCGATCTTCCGAGACTTGGTAGAATTCTTTGAATCGAGTGGGCAGCAGATCGGCTATCTTTCGCGCAGGATGATGCAGCGCGGTGTATTGAAAGCGCCGCGACACGTAACCATACAGCGGTGACTTGGGATCTGGCGGCGCGACCATGTAGACGCCGTCTCGATAGACCCACACATAGCCCAACGGCAACAAGATCTGCGTCACCGCTTCGTCTAATCCCACCTTGTTCAACTGCGGCGCTGGTCACTCCGCCGATCGCTTCGTCGACGATGATCGTCATGCCAGTAGCTGTGCCTAAAATCTGCAGAGCCTGGCGCACATCAGTTTCTTCGAACACTTCGCTGACCAACTGCTGGTCATTCACGGGTGCCGGTAACATGCCCGGTTGATAGACCACTGGTTGGCCCTCACTCGACCCAACGTCGGATTACTTGGATCGATCAAGGTCGGGGTGAGGCCTGACATGTCGGCTACGTTCATCGGTTCGCTCGGCACAAGTTGCTCATCCGACTTGGGCATGAGCATGCCGTTGGCCGCAAGGTCCGCGCCAGCACTCGGCTCAACCTGCAGTTGCGAATTGGCGCTTGCGACCGCTTCGGCATACAGCGTCGAAATATCCTTTCGATTAATGCGCGACGAATCCGCACAGCCGCAGAGGCCGAGCAGGGTCGCGATAATCAGGGTAGTTCGAGCTAGCTGGTTCAAAGTGGCGATCTTGAGGGGCAATGAACAGCGATAGATCTTGGCGAAAATACGCCAAACTTATAGGAGTCTGCCCAATCCACCGCAAGGCAGAAGCGCCTGCCCTCTGAGCCCAGATTTTTTGTCTTTCCATTTTTTGTCTGGTCTGACAGAAGATTGAAGGACAAAAATGGCCAGCTTCCCAGTTTTGGTAAATTTGACGCCCTCGATTGGGCTTGGCAGCGAATTTCTTGGCCGTAGCGGGACAAGCGTTGAACTTCTATGTCAGTCCGGTTACGCTAGCTCGCTTGAATTGCTGCTATTGACCAAAACTCTACTGCCCACAACTTCTAGAATCTCTCTGTTGAAACGGAACTATGAGCAATACAACTGACTCGGGCGCAGTCCCCAATGCGTTTCGCCTGTTGCTTGGTGGATTTCTTGCCATCTTGGCGGCAGGTGTAGGCTTCGCTATCCGCGGTGGCATCTGGATAACTGGGCATCTGATTTCAATTCACTTCGACGGAACTGGGCTTGATCAACGGAGCCGGCTTTACGGGCTTCTGCTTCGGCATCATTATCGGCGGCATTGTTGTAGACAAGCTGGGGTACGGCAAACTGGTTTTTGCAGCGTTCGGCTTCCATCTGCTCTCAGCCTTGGTTGCTTTCGGCGCAACTGACGGCATGTCGACCGAATCAGCCTTCAACTACTTGTTTATTGGTACCTTCTTGTTCGCGCTGGCCAATGGCACGTTGGAAGCGGTGGCCAATCCTTGGGTCGCGACCATCTATCCCAACAACCGCACGCACTACCTCAATATATTGCATGCGTCGTGGCCGCTAGGTCTGGTGCTTGGTAGCGTGGCGGCTGGATCTTGGATGACCAATTCAAGGTGCATTGGAAGTATCAGTTGGCCCTGTTCCTCGTACCGACCGTTATCTACGGTTTGATGTTCCTCGGGCAGAAGTATCCGAAGAGCGAAGCATCGGCTAAGGGCTTGAGCTTGGGGGAAATGTTCCGCGATGTAGGCGTGTTGGGTTCGGCCATTATCGGTTTGTTCATCGGTTTGTTTGTTAGCAATCGTTGGGACCATTGTTGGCCGGTTTGACTGGTTGGGGCATCTTCGAAAGCCAGCAGTGGACGTTCATCTCGATTGTAGTTGGTATTGCTGTTTGGTTAGGCTTCAGCGGATTGGCCAACTGGTCGATCGGAGCAGGCCTGCTCTTCGTGTTGTTCCTGACGCACATTCTGGTGGGTGCCGTTGAGCTTGGTACCGATGGATGGATTCAGAACATCACGGGTAACATTCTCAGCAGCGAACAAGGCAAGATTCTCTTTGCGTTTACATCGCTGACGATGTTCCTGTTGCGATTCTGTGCCGACTTCATCGAACGCACGCTCAAGCTCACGCCTGTGGCGATTCTCTTGATCTGTGCGATCCTGGCGTGTGTTGGCTTGAACCTGGTGAGCGGCATCACTTCGTTCACGGGCGCTCTGCTGGCTCTGACGATTTACGGTATCGGCAAGACGTTCTTCTGGCCGACCATGTTGGCAGTCGCCTCGGACCGCTTCCCACGCACGGGCGCCGTGGCCATATCGATCATGGGTGGTCTGGGCATGATGAGTGCCGGTCTGCTCGGCTCGGTTGGTTTGGGCTATGCCAAGGACCGCTTCGCAGGTGCAGCACTCGAGAAGGCTGATCCAGCTGTGTATCAAGAGTACCAGTCGGCCAAGACCAGTCAGTTCTTGATCTTCAGCGAGACGCGTGGCCTGGATGGTGGCAAACTCGGCGACATCAACAAGAAGCTCGAAGGTATTCGCGCCAAGATCGCTGAAGAAAAGGGCGACGTGTCCACTGCGGTCAATCAGTTGGAACCCAATGAGCAAAAGGCTTATCAAGCCAGTATTCAGGGTGACCGCGAAACTTTGCGAGCCGACTCGTTTATTCCACTGACCATGGCCATCATCTACTTGCTGATGTTGGTGTACTTCAAGTCGATCGGTGGTTACAAGCGTGTGACGATTGGTGGCGAAACGAGCGCGGGCCACTAAACCGTGCATCCGGCTTCGCTTTCTGACGATTCTTTGCTGGCGGCGTGTGACATTCAGTTCACACGCCGCAGCGGACCAGGCGGCCAACATCGCAACAAAGTCGAAACGGCCGCCATTCTGACTCATCGGTCCAGCGGTATCTCTGCGGAAGCCTCGGAGCAACGCAGTCAGTCAGATAATCGCCGCGCTGCCCTGCGTCGATTGCGATTCAAGCTGGCCGTTGTACTCCGCGAGCCGATTGCCGAGACTGTATCCGAACTGTGGCAATCGCGGCGGCAAGGCACACGCATGAATGTGTCCAACGAGCACGCCGATCTGCCTGCCCTCTTAGCCGAAGCGCTCGACACGCTGCATCATTATCAGTTCATCAGCGATCAAGCGGCCGAGCATTTGGGAATTAGCTCATCGCAGTTGATCAATCTGCTGAAACAACACCCACCTGCCCTGGCCCTGCTCAACGAAAGCCGCCAACGGGCCGGCAAGCCACCGCTGCGTTGAACAAAATCTTTTGTCACTCAATTTTTAGTCAGTTTGCTATCGAACTGGCCAAGAATTGGTCGCGGCAACTTCCAAGAATGCGGATAGCTCGGCAACTGAATACGGCTTCTGCAATACATGGGGTGGTCGATCGTCATCGACTGCCACCCATTGCTTGATATCGACAAAGTACCCAGTGCATATGGCAACCGGTAAATTGGGCCAGCGACGGTGGATCTCCATAAAGGCTTCTTTGCCCGACATGACGGGCATCGTCAAGTCCAGTAGCACAGCATCGAACGACTGGTCTTCGAGCAATTCGATTGCTTGTTGCCCGTGCATGGCCAATGTTACTCGATGCCCCAGCGCACCCAACAATGCCTGGCCGGCGCGTTGAATCAGTTCGTCATCATCAACCAACAGAACCGATAACGGAGAAGCAGCCGGACGGACCATGCGTTAAGACCATTTGTCATTGAGCTCGAATTGCCAGTACAAAGCATGCCACACAGGTTTGCTAACTGACTCGGACACAATCGTAACAAATATCTGCGCAAAGAGCTTTTTCTGTCGCTCAATTTTTGGGATACTTTAGCTCTCCACTGGGCTCGTCCCAGTGGAAGCTACGACTGACAGCTACATAGGCTCGACAATAAATGATTGCTCTCTACGGCTTTGCGGCGAGCAAGTTGTTTTCCAACACAATCGCAGTTTATCGAGCCGCACACCCATCGTCATTGATCGAAGGCCTTCGGGGGAGTGCGCACAGATTGCGGCTCGATTAGATTGAACGGCATTTGGTGATGAATCGCTCGCCGCCGCAGCTGAAAAGCAGTGGATGCTTGTTGGTATTCGAATGTAGCTGACAGTCGTGGCTTCCACTGGGACGAGCCCAGTGGAGAGCTAGCTTCGCTCAGCGACTACATGTGAATCAGTGGAGTTCAGCAAGAACTCTTAATTTTTTGTCCGGTTTTTTTCGTGACTGGCCATGATCAGCGCGGCCATGAACACGCGCGCAATATCATCTCTGCGTTCCGCGTACTTTATCTTTTCGTACTGGCTATCATCGTAGCTTTTCGGATCGAGGAACGGCATCGACAATCGCAAGCTCGCGCCGCGCACACTGGGACATGCTTCGTCCGCTTCGGTGCAGACCATTACTGCTGCAAAACCCGTGGCTGGATTCGATTCGTCGGAGTAGCGTTTTGAGTACTCGAGCGCTTCCATGCCTGTTCCCCAGGTGACGCGGTATTTAGGGTTAGCCGTTTTGGCATCACCCCGCTCCGCTTCCTCGCCTGTGGCCTGGATCTCAAACCCGATTTCCTTAAGCGTGTTGATGGTGCGCGTGTTAAACGCCGATGGTTGGGTACCGCCGGAGTGAAATTGAAGCTTGTCCAATCCATAGTAAGCTGCCGCCATATTGCCTGTGCAAGAACCTAGCATGCTGCGTCGCGAATTGCCCGTACATACGATGATCACATGGCTGGTGTCGTGATCCGAGTAATTCTTGGCGATCCAAAGAGCTAACTGTCTGGCCGAGGCCAACTGCTTCTCGTTAAGCATATCGAAAGTCGTTGCCAGGTACTCAGCATGGGCACGCAGCTTGGGCAACATCGCCTGGCGAGAGGCTGGCGTAGAGCGAGCGAGAGCGGCGTTGATTTCTTCGATCGTCATGACATCGTCACTTCCTGCAACCTGGCGAAACGCACTATCCGACATCAAATCTGCAACCTCTTTGCGTGTAATCACTTTGTCCTGAAGAATCCCCTTGGCCAGTCGGGCTTTTACTGCCAAGTCACTCTCTGGTGACGCGGCATCGGGAGTTCCAAGAGTTTGCACCAACTGCAAAGCTCTCACGTACAAACCTGCGTTCGTTTCCGATCCTGGTGCTTGCCATAGCAAGACGAACAAAAGTAACCAGTGAGCCATCGTGTGTACCTCCAACTTGCTTTCATGATACATCAGGCGGAAAGTTGTACGAAGGAAAACATCCCGGCCCCCCAAAATTCATCAATTCTTATAAAATCGGACTTGGGCCGTGAACGCGTCCGCCACTTAAATGGAAAGCTCAGCGATGTCGAAAGGACACACCTGTGGGCGAAGGCGATCTGGGCGCGCGTCAGCTGTTCGAACGCATCGTCGTGGATGATGAGGGCCACATGAGCTGGTTGCAATTGCAAATCGATTTACTCGAGCGCCTAGGCGAGCCGGTGTACATCGCCAAACACATGTCGAGTAAATAACAGAATCGGCCCCTGCATTACGCAGGGCTGTTTTGTTTAACCCGCCGGCGCAGCCAAGGAGCCGAAGGTGAAGATGCTCCTGACGACATAGTGAACCAACACGCCGAAATTTCTCAAAATTATCGCCAATCGGTTTTCCGACCTGGGTTCGAAAGGCGTCCGTACTAGTAGCAGACAAAAAATTGAGTGACAGAAAACTTTCTGTCGCTCAATCTTCTGTCCGGCTCATTAGTCAAAAGTCGCGAAATCAGTGAGACACATTCACCTGGTTCTACGCATGACTAGATAGCCACGATTCATAGGCGGATCTTTGGCCAGCTTGAGCATCGCCACGTGCAATCAACCCTAATGCCAGGTCTAAGATGATGAAAACGTTTGAAGATTTTTGTGCGCTTTCGTCTGCGGGTTTGTCCCCAAGCCAGTTTGCTAGCGAGCAATCGACTGCTCTCTTTGAACAGTTGGAGTCGAATGTTCGCACTTACTGTCGATCATTCCCTGCGGTATTCAAAAGAGCCAAAGGAGCATTGCTGTTCGATGAACACGACCGTGCTTATATCGACTTTTTAGCCGGCGCTGGGGCGCTCAACTACGGTCATAACCCTGACTTCATCAAACATCGTTTGATGGAATACTTGATGGATGACGGAGTCTCTCAAGGCCTCGACTTGCACACGGTGGCCAAACGCGAGTTTCTACAAACGTTTCATGATGTCGTGTTGGCTCCCAGATCGTTTGATTACAAAGTACAGTTTTGTGGTCCTACCGGTGCCAACTCGATCGAAGCCGCATTGAAACTGGCGCGTTTGACTACGGGCCGCACGAGCATCGTCTCGTTCACTGGTGGTTGGCATGGCATGACGGCCGGATGCCTGGCGGTTACTGGCAACAAAGAACATCGAGCGGCCGCAGGTGTGCCTTTGCATTCTGTCGTGCGTTGCCCATATCCAGTGGGACCCCATGCGATCGATAACGGACTGGAACTGTTGCGTTCGTGGTGCATCGACTCTAGTTCGGGTATCGAGTTGCCGGCTGCAGTCATTCTGGAAACGGTGCAAGCCGAAGGCGGCATCTATGTGGCCCCGAGTCAGTGGTTGCAACAACTACGCCGTCTGTGCGATGAATTGGAGATTCTCTTAATCGTTGACGATGTACAAGCCGGCTGCGGTCGCACCGGCACGTTCTTTTCATTCGAACGGGCTGACATAACGCCCGACATTGTGTGTCTGTCCAAGTCGATCGGCGGTTACGGCTTGCCTATGTCACTGGTACTTATGCGCCGAGACTTGGACGTATGGCAGCCCGGACAACACACAGGAACTTTCCGTGGGAATCAATTGGCTTATGTTGCTGCCACGGCCGCGCTAGGTTTATGGCACGACGAAGATTTTCAGCATCAGGTTGAGCAGCGTTCACGGTTGATCGAAAGTTACTTGCGCGAGCGTATCGGGCCGCTTCATCCAGGTATTTCCTACCGCGGTTTAGGAATGATCTGGGGGATCGACCTAGGCCAGGTCGGTTCGACCGTCGTCGCCAAACGTGTTTCCAAACGCTGCTTTGACAATGGTTTGATTGTTGAACGCTGCGGGCGCGATGATGAAACGCTGAAGTTGCTGCCCCCACTAAACATCGACACCGAGCATCTCGTCGAGGGACTCGAGATTCTGCACTCGGCCCTTCAATGCGAGCTCGCACAATGAGTTCCGTACAAATACCAACCACGAAACCAGGCGCTGCTGGCTCGCACGCGAACGCCATGTCCGCGCGCTGGGCCTGGGGCTGCCTGGCCTTGGCTGTCCTATCAGAGGTCATTGGTCTGACTGCCATGAAAGTAGCTACTGCACGTGGTTCGATCGTTGGTCATCTCGTGTTGTATCTGCTAGTCGCAGTGTCTTACTATCTGCTGGCGAAGGCGGTGCAGAGAATCTCGATTGGAGTTGCGTACGCCATTTGGGAAGGATCAGGTATCGCACTGATCACGCTTGTTTCTTGGCTGGCCTTTGCACATGCGCTAACGGTTCGAGAATTAGCTGGCCTGGTGTTGGCCGTGGTAGGAATTGTGTTGGTCAATGCCGGTCAGAATCACGAGCCAGCGGTGCCCACCAAGTAGTCATTCCGTCATCGGATGTTCAATATGTACGCTGTTCAGTTTGCCTTTGCGTTGGCTGTTTTGGCAGGAGTGGCCGATGTCGGCGCGAACCTGGCAGCCAATGCTTCAAATGGATTTCGCAAGCGTAGCTGGGGATGGTTATCGATCTTGCTCGTGCTCGTGACGTTTGCATTGCTCGGTCAAGCTGTTCAGTCGCTCGATCTGGCAATTGCCTATGCAGTGCTGGGTGCGACGGGCATCTTCGGCACGGCACTATGCGAGCACATTCTCTACGGTCAGCGCCTTAAGCCAATCGCCTGGTTAGGACTCCTCTGCGTCCTAAGCGCGATGATCCTGCTACAATCGTCGACGCTAACCGACTGAAAATTTTCTGTCACTCGATTTTATGTCTGGTTTAGTCTGTTTCATTGGTGGCTCCGAAGACCGGAACTGACTATGCATGAACGCGCTCCGCTGTGGGAGAACATTCAGAACTTTCGTTCGCGATTGAAAGCTCCTTTCTATTGCCCGGGACACAAAGGAGGCAGAAGTTTACCTGCCGAGCTTGCCAATGATTGGGCCAGCTGCGATCTAAACAACTTGCCAGATACCGACACGCTGCATTGTCCCACTGGCTCCATGCGCGACGCAGAGCGACTGTTGGCCGATGCGTATGGTGTTCGACGTAGTTTCATGCTCGTGGGCGGTTCGAGTTTAGGCAACATGGCCGCGGTCATGTCCAGCGTATCTCCTGGCGATACGATCCTCGTCCAGCGCAATGCCCACAAATCGATCATCGCCGGTGTTATCCACTCAGGCGCCGTCCCTCAGTGGGTTGTACCCAAGTGGGACAGCCGGTTTGGTATCAGCCATGGTCTGTCGGTCGCTTCTGTTGAACAAGCCATCAAGCAATGGCCTGATGCCAAAGCGCTGGTGGCGTTGAATCCAACTTACTTCGGCGTTGTACCTGATATTGCGGCGATCGCCCAGTTATGTCGACGTCACCATCTTACTTTGATTGCGGATGAAGCTCATGGTCCCCACTTTCGCTTCGGCGAGGGTTTTCCGGCTTCAGCCGAAAATGCAGGTGCGGACATCGTGGTGCAGTCGACACACAAGATTCTTTCGGGGCTGAGTCAGGCAGCTGTCTTGCACGTTTGCAGCGATCGAGTCGATCAGGCGCGCGTTCAAGCCACTTTGCAGTCATTGCAGACGACCAGCCCCAACTTTGCCATCCTGGCTTCGATCGATTTGGCTCGTCGACAAATGATGCAAGAAGGTGCGCAGCGGTTGTCGGAACTTAAGGCGTTAGCCATGCAGACGCGCGAACAACTTGCGACTGTTCCAGGAATACAATGCATGGGCGCCGAGCATACGCTGGGTAAAGGTTCAGGCTTTGACTGCCTGGACGCGACCAAGTTGCTCATCGACTTGCAAGGCTGCGGCTGGTCAGGCAGCGATGCTCAACGTTACTTGAACGAGCAACATGGTGTGCAACCTGAGCTGTCCGGCGCATCTTACCTGCTCTGTATCATGACGCTCGGCAGTGTGGGTGCGGATGTTGAGCACTTGATGCGAGGATTGCAACGTATGGGCGAGACCGAGCCGCCGCATCATCCAAACACGCGCGAATTGATTCGATTGGCAGGCAGCGTCGCCGAATCAATTCCCGCGGCCGCCATGACACCTCGCGATGCCTTCTATCGTGCGCATGCCACGATCCCATTTTCGCAAGCGTGCGGCTGTATCGCAGGTGAAACAATCACGCCCTACCCTCCCGGTATTCCAGTGCTGATGCCCGGCGAGCGTTTCAACCAAGAGTCGATCGAACTATTGTCAGCCGTTCAGCGCTCCGGCTGTCCCATCAGCGCAGTAGATCCCAGCCTGGAAACCGTACGCGTCGTTGCTTGATCCGATACACCAGACAAAAAACTTGATGACAAAAAATTTGAAGTCTACAAATTTTTTGTCTGATCAAGTGCTCAGCGGCCCCAATTCCATATCGTGATGGTCAGTTGCAGAACTGTCGCGATGGATACCCAAATCAGATAGGGGACCTGAGCGAACGAGACCCATTTGTAGTGCTGCCAGATGGCGACAATGCACCAGAGGATGCTTGCCCAGACGATGACGATATCCACTGCCGCCAGCGGTAGGTTTCGCAGTCCGAACTGGATTGGAGTGAAGATCAGGTTCGCTGTGAGATTGATCGCAAACGGCAGCGCGATCAGCCAGCTAACTTTGCCGCGAAACGCTTGTACGAAGACAAACCCAAAGCTGATCAAGATCACTGGGTAGAGAATCTGCCAGATCATCCCAATCGTCGCCGGTGGCGGCGTCCAACTGGGCTTGGCAAGTGAGTTGTACCATTCGATCCAAGGCATCAGACAAAAATTCAAGGACGAAAAATACTTTACGCGTAAAGCATTGTGTTCTACTCTCTACTCTCTACTTTCTCTTCTTTCTGGCCGAAGGCCAGTGGAGGCGGCGGGAATCGAACCCGCGTCCCGCGACACTTCCGTGCAGGCTTCTACGTGTGTAGTCGAAGGTTTGGTTCTCATCACCGTGAACGTCTATCGACAAGACTTTCACAGCGACCAGCCGGGAGCTTTTTTAGTCAGCAACGTGCCCGACACGGTTGTTGACGATCCGAAATTGCGGCTGACTTTTGGGCGCCTTCGGCGGGCCCCCGCAGTCAGGGTTGCCTAATTAGGCAGCCAGTGCGAGATTTGCATCTGCATTTAAAGTTTTTGTCAGCTTTTTACGTGGCCAACTGACAAACCACGACACGCCACCTGTACTTCCAATAATCCGGTCGAATCCAATTCGCCCCCATAAAGCCAACAACTGCGCGAAGCTAAGCCTGCGCAGTTGTTTGACGCTGTTCTCATTAGATACATGCGTGAGCATTTAGGCAATGCTGCACGCTGTTTTGTTTTTGTCCCACAATGTTTCTGTCAGACAGAAAACAGAGGACAAAAAACTTACGCTTGTTCTCCACTTTCACTGTCCGACTTGGCTACCGAACCTTCATGCAACAATGCATGGTCGGTGTTGATGTCGTGCGACTCTTCCAGGTACTTCTTGGCACCGTAGTAGCTTGACGGATTCGTATACCCCTTGGCACCATACCCATACTGGTAAGCGTATCGGTAATCGCGGTAGCCGTAGTTGTAGCCGTATCCAGCTTCTTGCGAGACACCGTTGACCACGATGCCCAGCAACTGTGCGTCGACTGAGTCGAGAATATGGCTGGCTCGAGTCACCAGCGGCTTGACGTTGCGTCGCAGACGGGTCGTCAGCACAACGCCATCGACCACAGCCGCAATCGCACAAGGGTCACTTACCGCCAGCAATGGTGGCGTATCGACGATGATAATGTCAAACTTCTCACGCAGCGCGCCCAGCAGGTCAGCGAAGCGTTGACTGCTCAGCAATTCAGCCGGGTTACTCGGACGACGACCTCCGGGCATGATCGACAAGCCCGGGATTGGGCTCGAGTGCAGAGCTTCATCCAGTTCGCACACACCGGCCACGGCGGTGGCCATACCTTTGTCCGAATCGATATTGAACAGCTTGGCAATACGCGGACGACGGAAGTCGGCATCGATCAGCAATACGCTACGACCCGATTGAGCCATGGTCACTGCCAGGTTGGATGCCAACGTCGACTTACCGTCGCCAGGCACTGGGCTCGTGACTTGAATGACCTTCAAGTCACCCGAGCGGTTGCTGAAGAACAAACCTGTTCGCACGCTGCGATACGCTTCGCTCACACGCCCACGGCTATGGTGTATCGTGCACAGCGAGGTGTCCACTTTGGCATTGGGGTTCTTAGCCAGCTTATCTAGTTCCATCGCTGGGATGTGACCAAGCACAGGTGCACCGACTAAGGAAGCAATTTCCTCGGGGCTGCGGAAACTCTTATCTGCCAAGTCAAGCAGCACAGCCAAACCTGCCAGGAGCAAGAAGCCGATGGCGCCGCCACCCAACAAGTAAGGTGGAAGCTTCGGGCCATAGAGGAAACCTGTCTCAGGCAGATTCAATTCTTTCAGCGATCGTTGCGAAGCTGAAGGCCCCAATTCCAATTGCTTGATCTTCTCAAGATAAGCTTCTTGCAGATTCTTGACTTGCTCAAGCTCACGGTTGAGGTATTCAACGTCTTGAACAGCCATCGACAGAGCCTTGGACTGCTCTTCTTCCTTCTTCGCCATATCACGCAGGCCCTTCTCTTCGATGGACAGAGATGCCAAAGCCTCTTGCATCGAGTTGAGACGAATCTGCAGACGCTCAGCGGCCGACATAGGCTTAAACGCGGTAGACTCTTTTTCTTGCTTCTTGATTTCTGATAGTGTTTCATCCATGCGCGCGGCCTCGGCCTTCTCCGCCTCGCGCACGCTTTCGATCTGCTTTGTCAGCAGAGCGATCTGTTGGCGAATGCTGGCCAGGCGAGGGTGGCTTTCCCCGACAGTCGACAGAAAGCGTTGCTCTTCAACCTTCAATCGGAACAGGTCCTGGCGTTCCATGCGTTCGGACTCAAGTTGTTGCTTAGCCAGGTTATGTGCCAGCGCATTGTTGTTGGAGGTGGGAATTGTGTTTAGATCCAACTGTTCGGTCTCGGAGAGCCAAAGCAAAATTGCACCAGGATCCTGTTTGTTCTTGATCGCCAGGTTAGCTCGTTCCAGCTTCGCAACCAAGGAATTTCGTTCGACCGCGAGGGTTGCAAGCTTGGCGTTGAGAGACTGCAAGTTGATTGCAAATGGGTTTACCGCGCTGCCATCTTCTGTCCAAACGATGGGCATTGTTACTTTAGACTTGGCTTCTGCCGATTGCTCTCTCAGCTTTTGAAAGGAACTCGCCAGTTTGTCCTGCGCTTCCATCATCAGTTTGTAAATCTGGTCACCGACCGTGCGATATTCTTCTGAAAGATAGTCGCTGTAACCGTCGACAATAGCGTTGACAACGACAGCGCTGATCGCTTGATCCTCGCACACAAAGCTGATGTTGATCAACGAAGTGTTTGAATCTTTGGCGGCAGGTGAGACACTCAACCTTTTGCCACTTGCAATCCACGCGGCGATTGAATTGGCATCCATACCCGGTAATTTGTTGTCTGGCAGCCCTGCCCTAACCTTTTCCGCCGACATCCGAAGTACACGCTCGCTACCAATCACCAACGTTTCATCTTGGCGGTTGTACTGAACAACTTCATCAGCTTCATAAGGTTGTACGCGAGAAGACGGAGGAATGGGCGTGACAACTTGTACCAATGCAGACGCCATGAATTGAGGCGGTTGTTGGGTGTAATAGAGGTAACCTAGGGCCATACCAACGATGGCGCCCAAAATTGGCAATAGCTTCCAGCGCCACAGCACACGGACGATATCAAAGCCCTGCTGCTCAGCAGCAGCCACTCTGATTGGCATTGCATTGTTTCCGGCATTCACATCCATCATGTAGCTGTCCTAGTAAAGCTGAGGGATCGCACACAGGCTGCGAGCAAACCACGACTACTCGTAGTACGAGATACTATAGTTTCCAAGTACCTAACAGAACCACTTTGTCTCAAATCGCCGTGCAATAGGTAGAGACTGAAACGGCATAATCATCCCAAGCATCTCAAGTAGTTATCCTTTCGACGCTGGTGGGGTGGCCAGCGCTGCATTCTGCAACCGACAAGTGACCATTCCTATAGCGAGACACGGGCTCTGGTTGTCTCGACGATTATAGCCGTTTATTGAACTTGGTCCACTGAACGCGTCCATTCGTTTTTCGTCTGCTCGATTTTGGCCCTGTTTTGGGGGTATTTGTCGCTAAGCACTTCTAACTGACGCATGGCTTCAGCGCGTTCCCCAGACTCATAATGCAATCTGGCCAGGGCAATTCGGTCGTCGATATCACTTCTTCCAGAAACCAAGGTGCGATTCATGAATAAGATGGCCAAGGCAAAATCGTCATTCTGCCTCGCTGCCCAGGCCATCGCTCGCCAGCCGGCTCGGTCGGTCGATGTGGCATTTTTTAATTGGGGATACAAGGCTTTCAGTAACTCTCGCGACAATTCTTCGCCCTCGGCAGAAATGCCCACGAAGGTTTGAGCCGCTTTGCACAATGAGGCTGTGTCATCCTCAGGCAATAGCGCTCGGGCCTCTTTCGCCGAGATATGGGGCAAAGCTGTGGCCACCAGTCTGTCCGAGACACTGGACTGTAGAGCGATGGATAGCTGCAACAGCCTCAGTCCGAGGTCGCGCTCTGGTCCGTCTTTTGAATAGAAGGCCACCGCCGCCAAGCCCGCTTTGTAGAGGACGTTCGGATTGTTGCGATTGAGCAACATCATAAAACTGCCTGCCAACTCTTCATGGTCGGTGCTGGCTTGACCTAGACCACTCAAATAACACCCCCAGGCAGCTCTTCCATCCAGCGGGCATGAGCCTAATGCCGCCGCAAAGCACTCCTGGCTGCGCTGCAAAAGGTCGCGGCGCGTTACCGACGATGCGATCGTTTGCTGTATTGCCTTAGCTTCTGGCTTTTCCATGCCGAGCACTAAGAGCGTTGCTTCAGGACGAGAAAAGTTCCATTGCTCTGCGTATTCCATGTCTGCATACGAGTCCAATAGCTCGAGAACATGCATCCGCAGCGCCAGAAGATTCACTCGCCCGGCTGCTAGTTGCGCTTCATTGTGATTCGGATACTGGTGAGCAAGTTCGTCTGCCGTCACACGCAGACTGTTCACTTGATCTGAATTCAAACGCGAACTAACGGCTTGCTTCTCGAGCTTGACCAACTGCGACTGTAGCATTTCGGCTTGTGTGTACGCGGCTAAATCGTGCAATCCACGCCATTGCACCAGCAGGCACACAATCGCCACAGATAAATTGAGCGCCGTCAATCGCGTGTTGAGTGGTCGATCAACAGGTGACTTACTGATGCCACGCTTGTAACGTTCCCTGGCATCTTCCGGAACGGGGTTGGCTTCTCGAAATCGTTCCTCGGCATCTGCGCGTCGCGTCCGGCCATCAAATGCCCCAACAATCATCGCCATCGGCAAAAAGACACCAGGGAGGATGAGGCTAAAATCTATCAAGGAATGCAGCAATACGGCGAAGACCACAAAGGCTGCACCGGGCAGAAGAAAATCTTCGCGCTTGCGCGACGCTTCGCGAAACAAATCTCTCACCAACTTGGCGATGCCAGCAATCGCACAGATGAGACCCAGCCCGCCGAACTCGACGAAGATCTCCAGGTAGAGATTCTCGGCATGTTGAAACCAGACGTCGGGACCGCCGTCATGAAAAGGCAACAGCGCAAACTGGTATGTGCATATGCCACTACCCAGCAACCAATACCAGCCCAGTGCACTGATTGTATAGCCCCATACAGTCAATCGACCATCGCGACGTTCATAAGCCACTTCGTTGAGCTGATCGAAGCGTTGGAACAAAGTCTCATCCAGATCATAGAAGGCCAGCATGGCAATGGCGACTGCGATCAAGCAGCCAACGGTTAACAGACTCCGCACGGTGCGTTCAGTTGTGCCCAATGTCAATATGATCGTAGCCACGCAGCCACCAAGTGCTGCCACCGCTCCGCCGCGACTGTAGGTAGCCAAGAGACTAAAGCTCAAAAACAGGCTACCCAACAAACAGGC
The DNA here is from genome assembly GCA_037367405.1 of Ottelia alismoides. Taxonomy (NCBI): domain Eukaryota; kingdom Viridiplantae; phylum Streptophyta; class Magnoliopsida; order Alismatales; family Hydrocharitaceae; genus Ottelia; species Ottelia alismoides. The sequence goes on along the minus strand of JAZKJV010004054.1, from coordinate 37,071 downwards.
TACCGACCATGAATCCATATTGATGAAGATGTCTTCCAAGCGATTACGGATTTTGCCTAGCATCGAAGAGCCTGGATAGGTCAATTGAAACTCTTTGCGTCGACTCCTTTTACGATTCTGATACGTAACGCTCAGCAACACTAACATGGCACCCAAGGCACACAGAAACAGGTCCGCTGCCGAATTGCGCGACACGAACGTTGAATAGTAATTGCCGTGCGGGAACTCAAGCAGCGACCAATTGTTCCAAGCCACCCGCTGGACAATTCCCAAAAAGGCATTGGCCAAACCGTTTATGGCAATTGCTACCACCAGCGCCATGGCCCAGCGTCGGCTGGTAAAAAACATGCTGCTAGCCCAAAACACGATCGTCGCTGATGCTAGCACTGCTAAGGCGGCCCGGGACCGCGGGCTGCAGACGCTGATTGTCCACTGAACAGGCACACCCAAGATATCGAATGTGCGGCCATTGTTGTTCTCGAGATCTTGCGAGGCAATCTCTTTTGCATCAGCAATGGCTTGATAGCTGCCCAGTTGCGACGCGCACCAACTGGGCAGGGGAAAAGTTTGGATCGAACCTAGAAGCACTAAAGCCATCAGAAAGAAGGTCAAGTGACCAAATCTTCCAGAGCGTCGAGGACTGGCGAGAATCGCAGCGATAGATAGGATCGCGACCGGGATCGTGGCCCACACGAGGGCTCGTTGAGCTTGCCACTGAGCTCCACCGTAAAACCAGGGAAGCAGCGTGGCTAGAGCCATACAAATCAAACGCACGGTCCATGCGCAAGAGTGGAAAATGCCTAGTCTGATTTTGTCCACGCCCATCTATCTCCGAGTTGTAATGGCAATCCAGCTCCTGAGGATTCCAGCCGCTATAGCATAAACGAGATTAATTCAGAGCGGTCTTTTTCGACAGGTAAAAATCGACAGACGCGAGCTTTAAGCGACACGCAGGGCTGTTTTGTTTAGCCCGTGGCCGCAGGCTAGGAGAACCCGCTAATCCCTATGGCCATGCACACTACGGCGAGAGTGCTTGGCTTTTTGAAGTTTGTCGTCGCTGGACAGTTGCGTTCCTTCGGCTGCCTAGCTGCGGCCACGGGCTAAACAAAGCAGCCCAGCGGAAATGCTACGCAGATGCAACAACCCAATCGAGCGCGTCAAGAGTAATTTGCGGAAGAATTGCTCAACTCCTCACACGTTATCAGGCGATGTTAGAGGCAAGACGCAGGCTGGACGAATGCCCGCACCCATTGTGGTCCCAAACTACAGTTTGAGGCGAAATGATGTTGTCAGTTCCAGAATCAACACGGCCGGGTAGACGATTTACCCGAAGCAGCAAATGCGCATGCATCGCTGTGCTGATAGCGACTCTCACGGTCTCATCGACCGGTTGCACTGTCTTTGATAGCGTTGGAAATAGCTTCAAATACAATAGTGTTTGGAACGACGCGGCTGCAAATATGCGTCACCGCAGTATGTCGTCCAAGAGTTGGCACAAACGCAAGCATCTCCATTGCAACGAAAGTTGTTTGGATGATTTCTGCGCCGGCTATCGCCAGGCCTACGAAGATGTTGCCAATGGTGGCACCGGTTGCACTCCCAATTTTCCACCTCGCGAATATTGGGGTTGGCAACATCAATCCGCCGAAGGCCAAAGGAAAGTTTCCGCTTGGTTTGCTGGTTATCCACACGGAGCCCGTGCTGCTGAAGAAGACGGCGTCGGCAACTGGTCGCAAATTCAAATGTCGAGCAACCTTCAAGCTCAGTACGTTCGAGCCGGCGTGCTGCCTAACCGAGGCGTCGCAGTTTACCCAATCACCGAGCCCTCCAAGGCACCGGCCGCCTACACAGGTAAACCCACACCTGCTGAATCCGCACAACCGCCAGCTACCATGGGCGCACACGTAACTCCTGTCCCAATGTCGACTGGCTATTCGTCACCACAAGCGTCCATGCCGATGCCCACGACCAGTTTGATAGGCCAGATGGATCCGAACCGTTAGTACCTGACAAGTGCTTTGTGACCATCGCCAAGCATTGATGCAAGGCGAACTGTTGAAATCGATTAAGCCAATCATTTCCTAAATACGCCCTCAGCAAGCCACGCAGTGACTACTGCACTGGTTTTTGGGTTTGGCAGCAGGGATGCCACAATGATGAAACTTGCCAACTTCCTTTCCGCCAAGTTATGGGCAGTCATGCTGCTAAGCGTAGGTGCCACGGGTTGCACCACGCTGACTCAGCCGATCAGCGGCATACCCGCCAATCGCCTGCCACCGCAATTTTTTGCGGAGGAAAAGAATAACCTGGTGCCCATCGACTTCTCGTTGCTGGGGCAAGAACCACCTCGGCAATACATCCTCGATAAAGGCGATGTGCTGGGGATCTACGTCGATCGCGTGTTGCCGTTCACGGAACCTGATGCGGTGCCAGTGATGCCACCAGTGAATTTTCCATCCGAGAAAAGCACACTGCCACCATCGACCGGCTTCCCATTCACCGTACTAGAAGACGGCACGATCTCGTTGCCATTGTTGCAACCGATCAAGGTGAAGGGGCTAACACTCGACCAGACTCGCGACTTGATTCGCAAGTCTTATGTAGAATCCAAGATCTTGACCGAAGACGGCAACCAGTTTGTCAGTCCCGTAGTCACGATGATTCGCGAACGCGAATACAAAGTCGTGGTCATTCGCCAAGACATGGGTACCAACGGTGCCCAGCAGCAGCTTCAAATGCAGATGCAATTGCGTGGTGGCATTCAAGGCGCAGACCAAAGTGCACGTGGCAATGTAGTGAAATTGCCTGCTTATCAAAACGACGTCCTGCATGCACTGATGGAAACAGGTGGACTGCCTGGCATCAATGCTAAGAACGAAGTGAAGATCTATCGAGCCAGCCGAGCCGACCAGGCTGCTCGTCAAGCCTTTGTGCGTCAATACGCAGAGATGATCGCAACTCATTGCGATCCATGCAGCTGCCCACCACCGATGCCAGATGATCCAACTGCGACTCGCATTCCTATGCGACTACCAGTAGGTACGCTGCCAAGCCTGGCACCTGAAGACGTCCTGTTGGAAGACGGTGACATCGTGATGGTCGAGTCGCGCGAAAACGAGTTCTTCTACACAGGTGGCTTGTTGCCAGGCGGACAATGGCAACTGCCTCGTGACTATGATCTCGATGCCCTAGGTGCCATGGCCTTGGCCGGTGGCGGCATCGCAGCGGCAAGAGGCGCCGGTGGCGGTATCCTAGGTGGCGCTCAAGGTCTCGGTGGTGTACCGCCAGGACGCTTGTACATCCTGCGACGGACTCCATGCAAAGGACAGATCGCTATTGAGGTTGACTTGGCTCGAGCCATCAACAATCCTTCGGCTCGACCAATCATCCAGCCCGGTGACACTTTGATTCTGCAGTATCGTCCAATCGAAGAAGCGCTGAACTTCGGCCTCGGTACCTTCTTCACCTTCGGTATCCAGCAGATCCTACAAAACCGCAACTAGATGAATCACTAGTTCAAAAAATCTCTCCAAAGACCCGCGAGCAAACCGCTCGCGGGTTTTTTTGTTTGTTTTTGTCCTTCAATCTTCTTTCAGATCATTCCTCCCCCTAAGGCGGCCATTGCCGCCCGACAATCCACCATTAGGCAATGCTAGCCACCAAGGTTTAGGAAGAATAAACAGTATGCGGCATGGGTAGATGTCCCTGCGCCTCAAATTCTACCTAACCGAATCTCTGCGGAACTCTAAACAAATCCACAGAATTGGATTAGACTACTCGACAGTTCAACTCACGAGTGGCTTTGTCGGTCGTTCCCATAGACGGAGCGGTCGCGGCTAACGAGTATCGGACGTACGCCCCTTGCGTTCTATGTGCATTCGGACAACCCAGATCGCCCGCGGATCTGGTCGTGGGATGTTGACTGCCGCGAGACCAATGAATGTTGACCTACTTGACTGCGCTCGTCGGGGCCTTTGTGGCCGCCTTGCTCATTACGCCTGTCGTGCGATCCATAGCGATTCGTGCTGGCATCGTTGATCGCCCCGACCCACGCCGCAAGTTGCACGTGCGCATCGTAGCGCGAGCAGGCGGTATAGCTGTATTGTTGGGTACGCTTAGTGGATGCGCTCTCGCATTCATCCCATATTTCCGACCACTGTCCGTCAATCATGTATTGCCGTTCGTTGGTATATTGATGGCCATGTTGGGCATTTGTGGTTTGGGGCTGGCCGACGACATATGGACACTACGCGGACGACAAAAGCTGCTTGGACAAATCGTGTTGGCACTGGGCCTGGTATCGGCCGGCTTTGTGGTGAACTCCGTTCGTATCTTCGGTGTTGATCTGCAACTTGGGCTGGCCGCGATACCGCTAACGGTCGTCTGGCTCTTGGCCACAACCAATGCGATGAATTTGATCGACGGCTCGGATGGATTGTGTTCGACCGTCGGCGCGATTACAACCGGCGCTCTGGGCACGATGGCTCTGTTGGGCGGTCACGAAGCGGAAGCCTGTATCGCATTTGCCATGTGCGGCGCGCTGCTCGGCTTCCTGGTTTTCAACTTTCCACCAGCCAGCATTTTTCTTGGTGATTCGGGCAGTTTACTAGTGGGCATGATCTCTGGTGCGTTGGCTTTGCGCTGCTCGATGAAAGGTCCCACCACCGTTGCCATGATCGCGCCCCTGGCGATTTTGATTCTGCCCTTGTTCGACTCAGCCATGGCTATCGTCAGGCGTAAGTTAACGGGCCGAAGCATTTACACGACTGACCGAGCTCACTTACATCACAATATCAAAGAACGCGGTTTCTCCGATCTGGGCTTGCTGTTTATCGCTGCCGGGCTGTGCGGCTTTGCTGCCCTCGGGGCCATTGGTGGCACCTACTTGGGAAGCGACATCATCGCGGCTATTGGGGCGATTGGTGTGCTTGTAATCTTGGTGGCTTCCCGTGTATTCGGGTTTGCCGAGATGCTGCTCATCCTCCGCAAACTGAAACAATTCAGCCACAGCATGATGCAGCCTGCGGCCACCGCCGATCAAGCCGTTCGTCATCAAGCGGTTCGCTTGCAAGGCACCCGCAACTGGGAAATCGTGTGGGCAACTCTCACTGAGTTCGCAGATCGGCAAGGGCTTTGCCGGGTTCACTTGGATTTGAACGTGCCTTGGCTGCACGAAGGTTTTCATGCCAGCTGGCAGCGCTGCCGATTGCCCGATCGGCTGGAACGTTGGTCAACCAGTCTCCCTATTCATACTGCTGGACGACTGCTCGGTCGTCTGGATATCGTCGGGCCGATTCCTGCGGGTCGCAATTTCGAAGTGCTCAATCAGTTGGCTCACATTCTCGAAGATCTCGAGCCGCAAATTGAAGCCCTGCTCAGCGATGCCGAGCCTATCGTTCCGATGGCCGCCGAGCTTTCGACCGAGCCGCAGCCTCAAAGTGAGCCACAACATGAGTTAGCGTCCAGCCGCGCCTCTTAAGGACTTGTACCACCACTCGGTGGGTGCGTTGCGCCAAAAGTCCAGGCAATCGGCCCTCTCAAACTCAACTCACTTTACCCAGGCGTTAAAGTTGGCCTGGACGGAACGTTTTTGCATAGGCGAAAGCGGCTAGTGAACACCGAATGCTATCCGTTCACCTAATCCGCCACTAAACTCTAGCAAGCGCCGCCCAAGGATCGGGCTAGCGCAATTGAAGGTCGTATAACCGGTCGTTCGAAGGAGCCACGATACTAGCATTTTTGCCGGGCAAAAAAGGGATAAACGCCACCCACGGGAACGAAGTGCGCGCCGACGTTAGAAACAACGCTGCCCAAAGCACGGCTGTTCACGGCTGTTTTGTTTAGCCCGTGGCCGAAGGCTAGGCAGCCGAAGGACCCCATGCTCAGCAGTCGAACCATTGCGAGACACATGTTACGGGTTTGTCCATCCCAAAGCCTGGAAAGCAAACGCGGACCGGGTTAGCGGGTTCGCCTAGCCTGCGGCCACGGGCTAAACAAAACAGCCCGACAAAAACAGCCCGACAAAACAATCCCAACAAAACAGACCAACACAATACGCCGTTTCCCCAAACCGCAAATCGAAGTCCCCTGATGCCCATACTGTCCAAAGAACCCGATATCTATCCAACCAACTTGTTGGCGACGAACACCGCCGTTGAGCAACCGTGGTGGGCCATGTACACATTGGCTCGCCAAGAAAAAAAGCTCATGCGCATGTTGGCTCAATCGGACGTCGCGTTCTATGCGCCTGTGATCCCGCGCCGATATCGCTCGCCGGCAGGTCGCATCCGCACCAGCTATGAACCATTGTTCGCTAATTATGTATTTGTCTGCGGCGATGAAACCGCGCGCCATTCGGCCGTTTGCACGGGCTGTGTCAGTCGCTGGATGCCGGTTGGTCAGCCTACTGAATTGGTCGAAGATTTGCGGCAGCTACAGTCGCTTATCTCGCTCGACGCCCCGCTATCGCCTGAGCGCCGTCTGGAACCTGGCACCAAGGTACGCATACGTACCGGTCCTTTCGCGGGCTTTGAAGGCACGGTCTTTCGCCGAGATCGCGAGACCCGGTTATTAATAGCCGTACGCTTTATGGATCAAGGAGTTTCTGTCGCTGTCGAGGACTGCCAACTCGAAAAAGCCTGATTGCCACAGCTGGCACTTGTGATATATAGTCGCCTGCATGTTGCCTTCTCCAATATTCATTGCTGGTCATCGTGGCATGGTAGGTTCGGCCGTGGTCCGACGACTGGCTCGGGAGCCGCACGTACAGGTTCTGTCGAGGACGAGAGCCGAGTTAGACCTTCGAGATCAGCAAGCGGTTACCGATTATTTTCAGCAAGTTAAACCCGCAGCCGTTATCTTCGCAGCCGCCAAGGTCGGCGGGATTCACGCCAATAACACTTACCCTGTTGAATTTCTGACCGACAACCTGCGAGCGCAACTGGCGACCATGACCAGCGCGTTCGACTCCGGTGTCCAAAGATTTTTGTTTCTCGGTAGCACCTGCATCTATCCGCGATTGGCCAATCAGCCCATCACCGAAGACCAACTGCTGACCAGCCCACTGGAAAAAACAAACGAGGCATATGCTTTAGCCAAGATTGCAGGTTTAAAGCTCTGTGAATACTATCGCCGCGAGTATGGCGTTTTGTTTCACAGTGCGATGCCTACTAATCTCTATGGCCCGGGCGACAATTATCATCCAGAGCACAGCCATGTGTTGCCGGCCATGCTGCGTAGGTTCCATGAAGCCAAGGAATCCGGGGCAGAATCGGTGTCGATTTGGGGGTCAGGCACCCCGCGTCGTGAATTTCTTTTCGTAGATGATCTAGCGGACGCCCTGGTTCATCTATTAAAAATTTCAGATCCGCCGGACTGGATCAATGTTGGCTCAGGTGTAGATCTTAGTATCTTAGAGCTGGCAAAAATGGTTGCCCGCACAGTAGGATTCACTGGTCGCATCGAACTCGACCAGTCGAAGCCGGACGGAACGCCTCGCAAATTGACCGACATCACGTTGCTTCGATCCACTGGATGGATGCCTCGCGTATCGTTGGAAGACGGCCTGGCAAAAACATACGCAGCGTTTTTAGCTGAAACCCAATCGCAAACGAGACGAGAGTTATGAAATCAGCATTAATTACAGGCATCACCGGTCAAGACGGATCCTACCTGGCGGAACTGTTGCTGGATAAGGGCTATCGCGTTCATGGCGTCGTCCGTCGCTCGAGCAGTTTTTCTACCGGCCGTATCGACCACCTGTATCGCGATGTGCATGAGAAACCGCAACTGCTGCTGCATTACGGCGACCTGACCGATGGCCAGGCTTTGACCAACCTCGTGCTCGAAATTCAACCCGATGAAATTTACAACCTTGGCGCCCAAAGCCACGTTCGCGTCAGCTTCGATCAGCCCGTCTACACGCTGATGAGCGACGGCGTCGGTGCGCTCAACGTGCTCGAAGCCGCTCGCCTGCTCAACAAGACCAAACCAGTGCGAGTTTATCAGGCCAGCAGTTCCGAAATGTATGGCATGGTCCTCGAAACGCCACAGAAGGAAACGACACCGTTCAATCCTCAGTCGCCATACGCCTGCGCCAAAGTTTATGCGTTCTTCCAAACGATCAACTATCGACGTAGCTACGACTTGTTCGCTTGCAACGGCATTCTGTTCAATCACGAATCGCCACGCCGTGGCGAAACGTTTGTGACTCGCAAGATCACCCGCGCTGCCACCCGCATCAAAGTTGGCCTGCAAAAGAAACTGTATCTAGGTAACCTCGATGCCAAACGCGACTGGGGTTATGCCAAGGACTATGTCGATGCCATGTGGCGCATGCTGCAACAAGACGAGCCAGAAGACTTCGTGATCGCCACCGGTGAAACGCGCACGATTCGCGAGTTCCTGGACATGGTCTTCGGTCAACTGGAATTGGATTGGAACGACTACGTCGAAGTCGACCCACGTTACTTCCGTCCCGCCGAAGTGGATCTGCTCCTAGGCGACGCCTCAAAGGCCAAAGCCAAACTCGGCTGGACCCCAGCCACCGACGTCCGCGAACTAGCCCGCATCATGGTCGAACACGACCTAGAGCTAGCCCAACGCGAACTCCACAACGAAAAATTCCAAAGCTGTTAACCTTTGGAGTGCTGAAGCGCAGCTTCAGCTTTAGCAGCGGGAAAGTCGCTGGCTAATCGAATTGGTCAACACCCTACCCCGTTGGACAACGTGCGTTGAAATCACCGTTATGGAGTGCTGAATCGCAGCTTCAGCTTTAGCATCGGGAAAGTCGCTGGCTAATCGAATTGGTCAGCACCCTACCCCGTCCAACAACATGCGTTGAAATCACCGTTAGCAGCCCGAAAGCGGAAGCTTTGCTTCCGCACTCCAAAGAAATTGAACATTCTCATCACCGGCGTGTGCGGCTTCGTAGGAAGCTCGTTAACCGAAGCGATTCGCAGCGCCGGCTTAGATTGGAACATCACCGGCATCGATAACTTCATCCGCCCGGGCAGCGAATCGAAAGCCAGAACGCTCAAGCAACTAGACGTTCACCTAATTCGCGGCGACCTGCGCAGCCCGTCCGACCTCGATGCCCTTCCACGTGTGGACTGGGTAATCGACGCAGCTGCAGTGACAAGCGTACGAGCCGGCACCGATGGCCAAACCAGTTCACGACAATTAATCGAACACAACTTACTCGGCACGATCAACTTACTGGAATACTGTAAACGACATACCGCTGGCCTGATCCTGCTCAGCACTAGCCGCGTATACAACATCGACTTGCTCAATAAAGTCGAGCTCGCAGTTATCGATGATGCCTACTCAGTAACGAGCAACTATCAAAACGTACCAGGCCTAAGTCCCAACGGCATTACCGAGCAGTTCTCAACCGACGCACCCTTATCGCTGTACGGTGCCACCAAGCGATCCTCGGAAGTATTGGCGCTCGAATACGGGCTCAGCTTCCAGTTCCCAGTTTGGGTCAATCGCTGCGGCATCATGGCCGGTGCCGGTCAACTGGGCCGAGCGGATCAAGGCATCTACAGTTATTGGATTCACGCACATCGCCAGCGCCAGCCGCTGCGATACAGAGGTTATCAAGGCCAAGGCTATCAAGTTCGCGATTGCCTGCATCCTCGCGATCTCTTGACGCTGTTACAGCAACAAGTCGCTACCACTCCATTTAGCAAATCGCAGACGCCGCAAGTGATCAATGTATCGGGCGGCATTGCATCGGCCATGTCGCTGCGACAACTGACGGGCTGGTGTAACGATCGCTTTGGTGAACACACTGTTGCGGCGGACGATTGCACACAGAAATTCGATGTCCCGTGGCTGGTTTTAGATGCTTGTCAGGCACATAAACATTGGAATTGGAATCCTCGAACTTCCACGACCTCAATCCTGAGCGAAATTGCCGATCACGCGGAATCGCACCCCGAGTGGCTGGCGCTCAGTAGTTAATCTTGTCCTAAAGAATCACAACCCGACGCGGTAGGTCAATCTCGCCGAGATTGACCTGCCGAAGCAACAGGTACAGCACAGAGGCAAACTTCCCAGTGCCGTCCCTCGCTAACGCGTCGGGTTGTGATAGTACGCCCCCAGAAGTCAGTTTGCGGAACTTGAACTTATGAAGATTTGCTGTATTGGTGCTGGATACGTAGGTGGTCCGACGATGGCGATGATCGCCAAGCAATGTCCGGACATCGGCGTTCACGTAGTCGATTTGAACGAGCGTCGCATCGCCGCTTGGAACTCGGACGCGTTACCCGTCTACGAGCCAGGCTTAGACGAAGTCGTCAAAGAAGCTCGAGGTCGCAACCTGCGATTCTCAACGCAAGTCGATGAAGGCATCTCCGAAGCCGATATGATCTTCATCGCGGTCAATACACCGACTAAACACTTCGGTATCGGCGCAGGTCGAGCCGCCAATTTGGAGTTCATTGAAAAGTGCGCGCGTCAAATCGCGCGAGTATCCCACGGACATAAGATCGTTGTCGAAAAGTCGACATTGCCAGTGCGTACAGCCGAAGCCGTCAAGCGCATTCTCGAGAGCTCAGGCAATGGCGCGACCTTTGACGTGCTGAGCAATCCGGAGTTCTTGGCAGAAGGTACTGCGATCGCTGATTTGCTCAAACCAGATCGCGTGTTGATCGGTGGCGAGACGCCTCAAGCAGTCGAAGCTCTCGCAGCCGTGTACGGTCGCTGGATACCTCGCGATCGCATCCTCACTACGAATTTGTGGAGCAGTGAACTCTCGAAGTTAACAGCCAACGCGTTCCTGGCACAACGTGTATCGAGCATCAATGCCATCTCGGCACTCTGCGAAGCTACCGGCGCGGATGTTGATGAAGTGGCCCGAGCGATCGGTACTGACTCGCGCATTGGTCCTAAGTTCCTGAAGGCTTCGGTTGGTTTCGGTGGATCCTGTTTTCAGAAAGACATCCTGAACCTGGTTTACCTGTGCGAACACTTCGGCCTGCGTGAAGTGGCAGCGTATTGGGAACAAGTCGTTGCGATGAACGACTACCAGAAGCGTCGCTTTGCCGAGCGTATCGTCAAGACAATGTTCAACACGGTCTCGGACAAGAAGATTGCCATCTGGGGCTTTGCCTTCAAGAAAGATACCAACGACACGCGTGAATCAGCCGCGATCCATGTATGTCGCGATCTCCTGCGTGAACGAGCCCGCCTGGTCATCTACGATCCCCGCGTACCCGAATCGCAGATTCGCGAAGAACTAACCAGCGTCATGCTCAGCCCTGCAGGCACGCTCTCTGACTCTGATAAACAACTGCTCGAACGCAACGTCACTGTAGCCAAAGACTGCTACGCCGCCTGCGATCGCGCCCACGGTGTGGCGATATTGACCGAGTGGGATGAGTTCAAACACGTAGATCTGAAACGCATCTACGCCTCGATGCAAAAGCCTGCCTTCATGTTCGACGGCCGCAATGTAATTCAGTCAGACGCTGCGATCGCAGCTGGCCTTGAGTTCCACAGCATTGGCCGCAGCACGAAGTAGTGTTCATTTTTTGTCTTACAGTTTTTTGTCAGAACTGAAATGATTGCGATCATCGGGCTAGGCTACGTTGGCTTGCCACTGGCGATGCAATTCGCGCGCTCCGGCGTGGCAGTGTTGGGCATTGACATCGACAGCGCCAAGGTGGAATTGCTAAACGCGAACCAGAGCTATATCGGCCACATAGCATCGACTGCAATCGCAGAGCAAGTAAGCGCTCAGCGTTTCAGTGCCACGGTCGACTTTAGCCGCATCGCTGAATGCGAAGCGGTGATCATTTGCGTACCTACGCCGCTGACCAAACATCGCGAACCAGACATTTCATACATCATCAATACCGGTCGCTCAATTGCTCCACACATTCCGGCTGGTCAACTGATCGTGCTCGAATCAACGACTTATCCCGGCACTACGGAAGAAGATTTACGAGAGATCCTCGAGTCGGGATCAGGCAAGACTGCAGGCCAAGACTTTCATTTGGCATTTTCACCCGAACGAGAAGATCCGGGAAATCCCAACAGCCAGGTTGCCAAGATCCCGAAAGTAGTCGGCGGCTTGACCGACGCATGCTGCCAGCGAGCTTGTGAACTCTACGGCCGAGCAGTGGCTCAAGTGGTGCCGGTTAAAAACTGTCGTACGGCGGAAGCGACCAAACTGCTCGAGAATATTTTTCGCAGCGTCAACATCGCGCTGGTGAATGAATTGAAAGTCGTTTATGACGCGATGGGCATCGATATCTGGGACGTGATCGCGGCCGCCAAGACTAAACCCTTTGGCTACATGCCTTTTTACCCCGGCCCAGGCCTGGGCGGACACTGTATTCCCATTGATCCGTTCTATTTGACGTGGAAGGCGCGCGAGTACGGCCAGACCACACGATTTATTGAACTGGCCGGCGAGATCAACACGCGGATGCCGGAGTATGTCGTTGGCAAATTGGCCAGCGCGTTGAACGAAGTCGGTAAGCCATTGAAGGATAGTCGCGTCCTCGTGATCGGCTTGGCCTATAAAGCCGACGTCGACGACCCGCGTGAATCACCTGCGTTCGTTCTACTGGATCTGCTTGCCAAAGCCGGTTGTCAGGTCGACTACTACGATCCGTACATACCTGTTATTGGTCCGATGCGTGAGCACCCGCAGTGGAAAGGCAAGCCGTCGGTTTCCTGGGATCAGGCAACGATTGCGACCTTCGATGCAGCATTGATCTGCACGGCTCACCGTTCCATTGCCTATCAAGAGCTAGTCGAATGGAGTCGGTTAGTTATCGATACACGCAATGCAACGCGTGGTTTAAATTGCCGCGCTCGGGTAGTGCTCGCATAAGAACGCCTGTTGGCCAACCTGTTGATCCTCCCTGCCTGGCAACCCAGTTCCTTACCAACAATCAATGACTTCTCAAGACTACGAACTCATCCTTGAGCCGGGGCGCGCCGAGAAAAATTATTGGCGGGACCTTTGGCGATATCGCGAGCTATTTCAAGTTCTGGCTTGGCGCGACATCGCGGTTCGTTACAAGCAGACAATTATTGGAGTGGCTTGGGCGGTTATACGGCCATTGCTTACTATGATCGTCTTCACGGTCATCTTCGGCTATGTGGCTAAGTTGCCGAGCGAGGGCAATGCTCCTTATGCACTGCTTGTTTTTGCCGGAATGCTGCCTTGGACCTTTTTCTCTACAGCCCTGGCAGATGCGTCCAACAGTTTGGTAAGCAACGCAAACCTCATCAGCAAAGTTTACTTCCCGAGATTGATTGTGCCGATCGCGACTGTGGTAGTTGCGTTTGTTGATTTCTTGATCAGCTTCTTGATGCTTATCGTCTTAATGGTCTTTTATCGGTATGTGCCGGGATGGCAAATCTTGCTGTTGCCCGTGTTCGTGGCTATAGCTTTTTTGGCAAGCGTCGGGCCCGGCCTTTGGATTACAGCCTTGAATGTCAAGTATCGTGACTTCCGATACGTGATCCCGTTCCTTGTGCAATTTGGGCTGTACATTTCACCCGTCGGATTTTCGAGCAACGTCATTCCAGAGCAATGGAGATTGCTCTACAGCTTGAACCCGATCGTGGGAGTGATCGACGGTTTCCGCTGGTGCATCCTGGGTGGTCAATCGCAAATACATTTGCCTGGCTTTTGTCTAAGCCTGGTCGTTGTGGCAATCATGTTGTACGTGGGGATCCGTCAGTTCCGTCGTATGGAACATTCATTTGCGGACTTGGTGTAATGTCAGCCATTGTCACTGTAGAAAATCTCAGCAAGTGCTACCTGGTCGGACATCAGTCGAGCCGCGAACGCTACACGGCCCTGCGTGATGTTGTCGGTCAAAAGATGCGAGGTCTGGCTCGCAAGACTCGCGATCTGCTGTCTGGGAAACCCTTCGTTCAAGGCGATGAGATCGAAGAGTTTTGGGCTTTGCGAGACGTTTCGTTTGAAATTCAAACAGGCGAAGTCGTCGGCATCATCGGCCGCAACGGCGCAGGGAAAAGTACCCTTTTGAAGATACTCAGCCGAATTACCGACCCATCGCTCGGCCGCGTAACTTTACGAGGCCGAGTTGCCAGTTTGCTAGAGGTCGGCACAGGCTTTCACCCTGAACTCACCGGACGCGAGAATATCTTTCTCAACGGCGCCATATTGGGTATGGGGCGATCCGAGATCAAACGTAAGTTCGATGAGATCGTAAGTTTTGCAGAGGTTGAAAGGTTCTTAGACACTCCGGTTAAGCGATACTCAAGTGGCATGTATGTGCGTTTGGCATTTGCCGTTGCTGCACATTTGGACCCCGAGATACTCGTAGTCGACGAAGTCCTCGCAGTCGGCGATGCGAAGTTTCAGGACAAGTGCATTGGGAAAATGCGAGAGGTCGCTACTGGCGGTCGTACGGTTTTGCTCGTAAGCCATAACATGGCATCTATAGCATCGCTTTGTAGTCGCGCAATATTGCTTGCATCCGGGGGGCTGGCTCTTGATTCATCGGTGTCGGCAGCAGTGGAACAGTATTGTCGGTCCACTGATGACTTAAGTCGCACGCAAACTGCGATCAAAGCAACAGACGATCGCATTTGGCTCCAGCAAGTTTCCGTCATAGACCAGAACGGCCACTTGAAATCAAGTTTTCCTGTGGATGAAGCGGTCACTCTAAGATTCAAAATTGTTATCAGCAACCCCGTTGAAGGCGCCGAACTTGGTGTACGTGTTTACTCACAACGCGGCGCGGCCGTCTTTACAACGAGTCAAAGATTGAGTGTAAATCGAACCGGCAGTACGGAAATGAATTGTCAGATTGAGCCTAGCCGCCTAACACCAGGGCGCTACAGCGTCACCACAGGCTTGCACGTTCCCGGCATTGAAACCATACAGTTCAACGAAGGGGTGGCTTCCTTCGCAATTGAGGAAACCGGAAGCGAGATGAGTGCACACACCGGACAAGATTATGGTGTTGTGTTTCTTCGATGCAACTGGTCATAAGCGTAAGATTTTCGCGTCGACTCATTCCAATCCAGAGATTTCTTCTCGAGACAGCAGATGAAAGAACATTTTCGACAACTATGCCCTCCGATGCTTTGGAATTTACTTTCAGAGCTTAAATCGCGGTTCGATCCAGAGCACATCGCAGTCACGCCACATCGCTGCGCCTGACTCACAGGATTTGGATTTATACTGGTCTGAAGAGGTGGCGAAGATATTGGAGGAATGGGGGGCAACGACCGTTTGGAATGAGATTCAATTGCTTTTGGCTAATTGTCACGGTAAAGTGTTGGACATCGCATGTGGGACTGGCAAAACGATCGAAATTCTTCAGAATTTCCAGTCAATCGAAGTGCATGGATGTGACATATCCGAGCTGTTGATTAGCAAAGGTTTTGAGCGCGGCATTGAGCGTTCAAGATTGACCGTGTGCGATGCGACAAAGACTCCCTATACGAATGGGCAATTTCGTTATGCCTACTCGATAGGATCCCTCGAACACTTTACGCTCGAAGGTATTCTAAGCTTCTTGAAAGAGAGCCGACGTGTGGCCTCAGACGGCGCTTTTCATATGATCCCCGTCTCGAGAAGTGGCAAAGACGAGGGATGGATCACTCGCTTTCAAAGTTACTTCAACAATTCTGACGACTGGTGGCTTGAGAAATTTCATTCGTCGTATCGCGATGTGAAAATCGTTACATCGGGTTGGAATGACCAAGTTTCAATTGGACGTTGGTTCTTGTGCTATCCCTAAGTGCAACGTGTACTGCTACTTTGGAGGCAACTATGTTGAAACAAATTATACGTAACATCCGAGACTATAAAGCTGACCGAAGTACACGTGCGGCGATTCAACGTTATCAGGCGTCCACGCGTGCCTTGGTCACCCGGCTATTGGGAATATCGTTGGCAAGAAACAGAAAAGGTCTTAGCGAATCCGGGACTTGTTAGTCAGATTGCCAGCGGTCAGCTTCCTGCGGGCTACGGGCTGGGCCTCGATGAGCGAATCGTGGAGTTTCCCTGGACGATTGGCAATTTGCTAGGCGTTACAGGCAACCTGCTCGACGGTGGTTCGACTCTGAACCACAGGCCAATCATTAATGCGCTAGATACCGCGCAACGCACGTTACCTTCGCAAACCTGGCAGTAGAACCTGTGTGCCTTTTCCCGAGTCCCGTATCGTATGTTATCGCTGATCTTCGCAAGCTTCCATTTCGGGATAATTGGTTCGATGCCACGACATGTATCTCGACCATTGAACATGTCGGCATGAACAACGCAATTTATGGGCATTCGCCCAACGATGTTGAAGCGAAGACCTTCGAGTACTTGGATGCAGTGGACGACTCTTACGCGTAACTCGACCCGGCGGTCGATTGCTCGTTTCGGTACCCATTGGAAAATACGAGAACCATGGATTCTTTCAACAATTCGACGAATCTCTATTGAAAGGTCTGGTCACGCGGCTGGAAAAGTCCACTGAAGCGCACACGACTTTTTTCCGGTATCGCAAGCAGGGTTGGGTCTCAGCCAACTGGAACGACTGCAGCGACGCGGAGAGCTTTAACCCGCATACGGGCGCGGGCAAGGGCGAGGACCAGGCGGCTCACTGTAGGGCTATCGCCTGCATTCGAGCAACGAAACACAGTTGATAGCCCAGCTTGCAACAGCAGCAACACGGAGAAGTATCGTTGATCACTTGGGAAGATGCGGTTCAGAGTCTACGCTCCGATCCGAACATGCAAGAGCTGGCGCGATGGTGTTACTACGATGATCCCATTGCAGCAGCGTTTGAGCGATTCTATGCGAGTCCCGAATGGCAAAGCATCCTGCATGTAACCTCGCGGCAGGTCTGCACAGATGTCCTTGAAGTAGGCGCGGGGCGAGGCATATCTGCCTGTGCATTTCGCAAAAGCAGGTTACAAAACCACAGCGCTTGAACCAGACCCAAGCAACATCGTTGGTACAGGGGCCATACGACAACTACTCAAAGAAACACAACTGGATTTGACCATTGAAGAAAACTGGGGTGAAAGCCTCCCCTTCCATGACGCGTCCTTTGACTTAGTGTACTGTCGTGCCGTATTTCATCACGTTCGAGATCGCGAACAGTTTTGTCGTGAAGCAGCCAGAGTGCTTCGCCCAGGTGGTAGACTGCTCGCCACGCGTGAACATGTTATATCTTCCAGCGATCAACTTCAGCAATTCCTAACCAACCATCCGCTGCACCATCTCTATGGCGGTGAAGCAGCATATGAGTTGGAAGAGTACCTCGCAGCCATTCGAGCGGCGTCGCTAACAATCACGGATGTTATCCAGCCACACTCGTCGCCTATGAACTACTTTCCACTGGATTCGGTGGCCCACGAGTCGTTCATGAAATTTTTGGTTGGCAGAAAGCTAGGCCGGTTCGGCCCGCGATTGCTTAAGTACATGCCAGTACCTCATTCAATGCTGGTCGCAGCCGCGAACCGAGTTGATGAGACACCGGGGCGACTTTACTCGTTCGTCGCTCAGAAGAGCCGCGATTAGAAGCTTGCCAACGACGTATATGTCCAACTCAAAAAACGTGCTCGTAACTGGTACGACCGGGTTTCTCGGTCGATACATTGCTAGGGAAATGCATGAAGCGAACTGTCGAGTGTTTGGCATCGGCACCACTTCTGAAGAAAACGCGCCAACGGACGTGCTAAGCAAGTATTTCCGTGTTTCGTTACCCGGAAAGAATCTGGCCAAACTTTTGGCAGATATCCAACCAGCAGTGATCGTGCACTGTGCTGGCCGCGCATCGGTGCCTTTCTCCGTTCAGAATCCGATGCAAGACTATCAAGGCAATACTTTGCTTTGCATCGAGATGCTCGAGAGCATTCGAAAAAGTTGTCCCGATGCCAAATTCTTATTGCTCTCCAGCGCTGCTGTTTATGGCAATCCAAGCCAATTGCCAGTGGCCGAAGATTGTACTGCTGCGCCACTTTCTCCGTATGGCTATCACAAGCGCCAGGCCGAACTGCTTTGTGAAGAGTATTGGCGGGTCTACGGCATACGTACGATAGTACTACGCATTTTCTCTGCGTTCGGGCCAGGCCTGCGCCGGCAATTGCTCTGGGACCTGGTTGCCAAGTGCTCACGTTCCAGTGACGTTGTGCTTCAGGGAACTGGGGCTGAATCACGCGACTTCATTCACGCTCGAGATGTCGCCCGAGCAATCTACATGGCGGCCAATGATGAGGGATTGGTCGGCCAAACAATAAATGTTGCTTCGGGGCGAGAAACTACTGTTATGGAAGTGGCCAAGATGATCGCCGCTCGATTCTCCGATATTCAGCTCTCCTTCGATGGGCAAGTGCCACTGGGAGTGCCGTCTCGTTGGCAGGCCTGTACCCGTAAGCTTGCGAGCCTCGGTTTCAGAATCAAACATCCGTTGGTTGACGCTATTGACGACTATGTCAACTGGGCGAAGCCGCTGGTGCATGTCTAATTGCAATCACGATTCTCATGACTAATCCAAGTATCGGTATTCTGGCAGGTGGCGCTGATTGGCTGGGTGGTTATAACTACCTGGGCAACATCATCCGCACTCTCCATGAGTACCGTCAGCTCACAGGCAGTCGGTTCGATCTTGTCCTTTGTGGCACAGAACAGCAGATCTCCGAGTTTGGTCCGGTGGCTCAATTGGTTGACCGGACCGTCTCGACCAATCCATACGAAATTCCACGCAGCTATTGGCTCAACGTAGAAGTCTGTTATCGCAAAGGTGGATTCGACAGCCGCGCTGCGCGGTTGCTTTCGTTCGCACGTCGATTCAATCTAGATTACCTTTTCCCATCGGTCGAAAGCGTACCCGGCCGGGCCGGTGTCACATCGTTAGCCTGGATCCCAGATTTCGGACATCTCACCAGCCTGGATTCCAACGATGCAAGTGAGCGCGCGGCGCGCGACGAGCGTTTCGCTTATATTGCTCATGCCGCTGAGCGAATCTTGCTTAGCAGCCAAGATTCGCAAAATGAATTCGCTAAGGTGTTTCCAGAGCAACTGAAAAAGACTTATCTCTACCGATTTCGCACCTCGATCGAGCGCCAGCCCGAAGACCTTTGCCAACAGGTCGTCTCGCAATACTGCTTGCCTGCCAAGTTTGCCATCGTCTGCAATCAACTCTGGAAACACAAACGACACATCGATGTCATCCAAGCGATTGCCAGTCTTAAACTGCAACTGCCTGAGATAACCGTTGTGTTTACTGGACCACTAAGCGACTATCGATCACCGCAGCATCTCGACGATGTTCTGCGCACGATTCATACCAGCAGTGTGCATAACAATGTGCGAATTCTTGGACGCATTCCGCGCAATCACCAACTAGCGTTACTGCAAGCGGCGGCCTTTGTTATCCAACCTTCGGAGTGCGAAGGCTGGAATACAGGTGTTGAGGAAAGTCGGCTGCTAAAGAAGCGACTGGTTCTGTCCGACATCAACGTTCACAAAGAACAGTGCTTTCCTTCTTGTGCTCTGTTCCCCGTCGGTGACGTCGCAGCGCTGGCCAATGTGATAGCCGATCAATGGAAGATGAGCAGCGCAGACGAAGCCCCGGCGTTCCAAGCCGAAGATTACGCGGGTACTACGTCGCGAATCAGCAAAAGATTTTCTCAATGCTTTGGGGCTGGCATAAGCCTACCGCC
This sequence comes from Ottelia alismoides, assembly GCA_037367405.1. Classification (NCBI taxonomy): domain Eukaryota; kingdom Viridiplantae; phylum Streptophyta; class Magnoliopsida; order Alismatales; family Hydrocharitaceae; genus Ottelia; species Ottelia alismoides. The sequence continues at coordinate 17,403 of JAZKJV010004054.1, read as the reverse complement.
AAGTGATATTCCCACTTCGTGGCCCTTGCGATTGATAGTGAAACTACGGAAGCAATGCGTTTACTAATTCTAGGTGCTGGCGCTGTCGTTACTGAGTTTTACCTTCCAGCCGTTGCTTGGCTTGGACGGGAATGGAAGGTGACTGTAGCCGATCGATCGGAAGAAGCACTGGCTCGAGTGCGCGATAAGGCAAACTGGGTTGAAACGCTTAACATCGACTACGCGCAGGGCACTCGCTTCTGCAACCAAGTTCGATGCAGCGGTTGTGGCATTGCCGAACTGGCTGCATTACGACGCATGCCGCAAAACGATCGCTGCGAAGCTTGCGACGCTGTGTGAGAAGCCGCTGTCTCTCGATTCTAAAGAATGCCGAGCTCTTGATCAGCTTGCGAACGAATCCGGCGTGCCGCTTGAAGTTGCCATGGTTCGAAGATTGACACCAGCTAATCAAGCTGCAGCGGCGGTGTTGCGATCAGGTGTTATCGGCTCGCTGAAGAGAGTGATTGTTGATCATGGGGCTCCTTATGCGTGGGCTTCTACAAGCGGAGCATTTTCCGCAAGGAAAACGGGGGAATTCTTGCCGATCTTGGTGTTCATCATCTCGATTGGCTGAGTAGCTTACTCGGCAAACTCACACCAGTGCGCTATGTTGACGATTCACTCGGTGGAATCGAAGCGTGTTTCGACTACGACTTGCAAACCGCCGATGGTGTGCCGGTGAATGTCAAATGCTCATATCGCCGAAAGCTGTCCAATACCACCAGGTTTGTAGGCGAGCGAGCTACGATTGTCGTCGATCGAAACAACTTCACTTACTGTGAAATCGAAGGCCTCGTCAGTAACGCGAAAATACGAGTCGATGCACAGCATCCCTTTGACGACCCGCAGCTACCACACACCTTTGAATCTTTGCTTTGTTCAACAACTCGTCGACTTCCAGCGAGCTGCAACGGGGAAGAAGTTGGTGCGGGTGACGGCCGCCGAAGCGGCCGAGACAATCTCGTTGATTGAGAACGCTTACCAGTCGCGCACGAAGATTATCGCGGCCACTGTTCGATCAACCGACCATCGCCCGCAACTGGAACCTGCTAAGACCCTAGTGACAGGCGGCAGCGGCTTTATTGGGGGGCATCTGCTGCAACGTTTGGCAGAGCTCGGTTTTGACCAGTTTGGTTGTGCCCGTCCGTGGATATAAAACTTGCGTAAACGCAGCGCGTTTTCCCGTGACCCTACCCAAGTTGAATCTTAATGAACGCGATCAAGTCCGTGAGTCTCTCAAGGGAGTTCGTTGGTGCTTTCATTTGGCATACGGGCCAGAATGAGAAAGACGCTCGTGACATTACTATCAACGCCACAAAGGTACTCGTCGAAGAAGCAATACGAGCGGGAGTTGAAGCGGTCGTTGTTTTGAGCACGATGGGCGTGTTTGGTGCGCCAGCTACCGACCAAATGGTTGATGAGTCGTTTGGCTACAATCCAGCTTATGGCGACTACGGCAAAACGAAGGCAGAAATGGAACAGTGGCTACTTGCGCAGAAGGGCCAATCGGGCTCTACGCGAATTGTGGTACTTAACCCCACCTGCGTTTATGGTCCCGATGGCAAGACTTACACGCGCATGCCTTATGAGATGGCACAGGATGATAGGTTTGCCTGGGTCGAAGGTGGTCGAGGAATCTGTAACTATGTTTTTGTCGATAACTTGATCGACGCCATATTGCATACTGCCAGGCTGACTACTGCCCACGGCGAACGCTTCATTGTGAACGATGGTTATTGCACATGGAAAGAGTTTCTCACGCCACTTCTCTTTCAGTTCGCGTCGACGATACCTGACTGGCAACCTGAGGATTTTGAATCGGTCACAGAATCGCCAGTTGTTCCATCGCGGACTGCCGACATACTGCGACACTTAACACGCGATTATCAATTCCTCGATCTAGTGAACCGGCACCCGACATTGAAGCTGGCCAAGTCGTTAGCGTTACGGGCCGCCAGGCCACGTCTTGAAAAAGTGCGGCAGACTCGACTCAATTATCGCGAAAAACCAAACAGCACGAGTTCTAATCCTCCAGCATGGTTGACAGAACTTTATGGTCCGACTGTGGCCAGGTTCTCAAACCGAAAGTTGATGACCACTGGCTGGGCTCCCTTAGTCGATTTGCGCGAGGGCTTAATAAGGACAGCAGACTGGCTGATCGAAGCGGGGGTAGTCAAAAAATGCTAAGTACTCTGCGGTCGTTATGTCAAAAAAGTATATCGGCCATGCCAGCCGTTGCCCAACGTTCGGTGCTAGCAACGCTTTCTCGAGTAGCGCGTGGTTCTGGTAGCAATATCGGCAGCCACTTGTATGCATTTGCCACGGGCATCGCTTGGAAACCGATTGATATCAAGCCCTAAGAGTGTTCTGATTGGTGATACCCGCGCGATGCTTACGCCGCATGTCGGCGAGTTTGACTTTGCGATCTGCTTTTTGAATGAGCTCGGCTATGAACCGGGGCTTGTAGAGTGGGTGAACAAGAATGCGCCCAACTATGGGCTGATTATTGAAATGGGCGCGAACGTCGGAGTGTTCTCTGTTCTGCTTGGACATGCTTGCCGGCAATCTGGCACGCGCATCATCTCCCTTGAACCATCAAGGCAGCGTTTGCACGACTCTATGCGAACCTCGTTCATAACCAGGTTCGAAACGTCACGATATTGAATGCCGCTGCGGGAGAACGTACTGAAATGCGAGAGTTTTTTGAACCCGAAGGGCATCTTACCAATGGTTCCTTCGTTGCCGACTTTGCCTCAATTTTCAGCAATGTAGTTGATAGGAACTATGTCGTCTCGCTTGGGCCTGAGTTCTTCGAACCGCTTGTCCCTGCGACGGGGAAAGTCCTCATCAAAATGGATGTTGAAGGATTCGAACCGCAACTTTTGAAAATCTTGACCCCATTCATCGTCAAGCATCGGCCCGATCTGGTCCTGGAAGTGTTGCCTGAAACAGAAGCCGATGTCCGACAAGTGGTTCATGCGCTGGGCTTCGATCAGGCATATCTGATCGGTGACCAAGGCCTTGAGTCACACCAACAATTGTTTGCGTCGGAAGCCTCTCGTGATTGGTTGCTGACTTTTAAGTAGCTGCCGAGTGAATTTCGCTAAAGTATTCAAGTCCCAGTACAATCATTTTCATTTGCTGCGCCATGCGGCAGCGATGGCAGTGATTGTAGACCATGCTTTTATCATCAACGGTGAGGGACATCTGCTTGCCCGTCTTGGAGCCAAAACAAGTCTTGGAGCCATTGGTGTCGCACTGTTTTTTATCCTGAGTGGTGCCCTTGTAACAGGCAGTTATCTCAATTGTGCAAGCCCCCTCGATTTTGTTCTCCGTCGCGTGCGAAGAATTTACCCTGGCTACTTAGTCTGCCTGATCGTAACGGCGTTTCTGGTCTATCCGCTAGTATCCTTTGCTGACGGCAATCTCTGGTCGACACGGGGCTGGCTAGCCCCTGAGGGACCGATTGGTTACTTGTGCAGTAATGCCCTGGTGATTCAGTACCAAAACCGCATCCATGAACTGTTTAGTACCAATCCAGAGCCTTACAGTGTTAACGGATCGCTTTGGTCAATTGCTTGGGAAATAGGTTGTTATACGCTTGTACTAGGCCTTGGAGCCTTCGGCGTCCTAAGAAAGCAGCCCTGGATTGTTGGCCTTGGCTTAGTGGCCACGTTTTTGAATTTATGTATCTTTCCAGCAGGCTCTATTCTTGGCAGATACTATCTGTCGGAACGTGTTGTCTTTCTGCCGACACTTTTTCTGTCTGGAATGGCCTTTTATTTGTATCGCGACCAGATATCGTGCAGCCGTGCGGTGGGCGGGTACTCTCAGCATTATGGCGTATGGCAGGTACTTTTTTCTCCCGTATGCGATGTTTGGACTTGCCTATTCTTCTAAGAAGTACGCACTGACTTGCCTGACATTTTCGTATGGAATGTACATCTACGGATTTCCAATCCAGCAAGCAGTTTGGCATTTCAGTGGCGAACGACTTCCTACGCTCGCGCAATTGTTTCTAAGTTCTGCTGATCTCCTACCCCTTGCTGCAGCAAGCTGGTATTTTGTCGAACAGCCCTGGTTGCGTCGCAAGACTTCAGCGAAAGCGTCGTTAGCAAGTTGAACGCAGCCATGCGAGTATCAGTCGTAATCCCAACCTATAACGCAGCGTCGTGGATTGGTGAGACCTTATCTAGCGTTCAGTCCGAGTTGACACCACAGCTAGAAGTGATCGTCATCGATGATGGCTCCTGTGACGAGACGGCTGCGATTATCGAGCGAGATTATTCTTTTGCTCAGTTAGTTCGGCAAACAAAACCAAGGTGCTTCAGCAGCGCGTGCTGCAGGTCTGTCGCGGGCGACGGGCAAGTACATCAAATACTTGGACGCAGACGACTTACTCACTCCTGGTCCATTGCCAGCCAGGTATCCTTAGCAGAAGCTCTCAAGCAGATGTCGTCTATGGCAATTGGTCCAAGTTGGGCCAAGATGCGACCGGGCGATGGCGCGTATTCGAGACGGTCACGCGACGAATTGAGGATGTGCATTCGGATCCTCAGGTTGCCTTCTTTACTACAATGTGGTGCACCACGGCCGCTTATTTGTGGCGACGCGATTTTTTGCTCAATAGGCATCCGGGCTGGCATCCGCAATTGCCGGTGATCCAAGACGCACGTTATGCCTGGATGCCGCGCTCAGCGGTGCCAGGTTCGTATACGACAATCGTGTTGTAGCCATCTATCGCTGCCACACATCCAACTCAGTATCCACCAGAAGCCAGTATCGGTTCAATAGCGACTGTTTTACTGAGTGCCAAGGAAGTATGCGCCATCTGGAAGGAACGCCGGTGAGCTCAATGCCGATCGGCAACACGCGTTGCTAGACTTTTGTGAGAACTTTGGACTATGGAGTTACGAGTTCAGCCCAGAACTCTCGCAGCAGTTCTTTGACTTTGCTCGAGAAATCGATCACAAGTGGCGGCCGCAACAAACCCCACTCCGACGTTGGATGCGCATCGCTCACCGGCGCACGTAATCTGGCTAGACTACGTAGTTATTGCGTGGCCTTGCGCAAACGACTTTCGCGGAGTCCTGCAAGCGCCTCATGAAAGTTTGCATCGTTGAACCGAATCCGAGTTTCGGCGGTGGATCGGAACGAATTTGTTTCGATTTGGCTCAAGGCCTCGCCGCAACCGATGAGGTCTACCTTGTCTATGAGCAACCAGGCAGCATGTTGTCGGCTTACAGGCAATGTACGCTCGCCCAAAAGCAACTCCCGCTGGCAGCCTTCGGTTGGCGTTCCTTAGGTCGCACGCTCGCGTCGGCTTGGGGACTACGTAAACAGCTGACGACCTGGAACATCGATAGTATCATCTGTTCAAATGTGCACATGATGCGAACGATCGCGCTGGCGACGATCGGCACGCGCGTACGTGTGTTGTATCATCTGGGCCTGCCGATGAGCCATCCTCGCTGGTCTAAGCGGTTGGCCTATCGTAACTTCCATCGAGGAATCGCCCCTTCCGAACCGACGATGCAGACTTGGCGAGATGCAGGGTGGGCCGCAGGAGCGTCTGCTCGTCATTCCTAATTGGGTTGACTCTCAGAGGTTTGCACCTACCCAGGATCGCAGCCAATTGCGACGCGACCTTCACCTGCCAGTCGACCGCGAAGTGATTTGCTATGTCGGACGCTTGGAACAAGAAAAAGGTGTCGCAACATTACTGCGCGCGTATGCCACCATGGTCAAACTGCGTCCGTCCCTTTTCCTGGTACTGGTGGGCGAGAGTGAGGGCAGAGGCACTGAGCCGTGGAGCTCACGCGCTGGTGACCTCGGCTTGACGAACCAACAAGTCTTGTTCACGGGGCGAACAGCGACTCCAGAACTGTATTTTGCGGCGGCAGATGTGGCTGTCGTGCCAAGCGAATGGGAAGAGCCGTTTGGCCTGACGGTCTTGGAAGCCATGGCCACCTGCACGCCGCCCGTAGTCACCGCTGTCGGCATCCTGCGTAGCATTGTTGGCGATGCGGCGGAACTACTCAGCTGCGAAAAGGCAGATGCCGATTCCCTTTCACGAGCCATCGGACGAGTCTTGACGTTGTCGACAGCCGAACGAGAAACGCTCGGCAAAGAACTACGGGCCCGAGTATTATCACACTTTTCTGCATCCGCAGGCGTGCAGGCCTATCGGGCACAACTACAGTAGATGTGAGCAGCGCGAACGCAGGCACAGCGAATAGGACAGGACGATGGGTAAGCCCTTAATTCAAAAGATCATGCATACAGTCGGGCCGATGAAAATCGGCGATCGACGAATCGACTCTTACCAAAAGGTTCGCAGCTTTGTAGCTCAGCGGTTGCACCGAAATCCGAATCAGGTCTCGCTGATAGGCAGTAAGGATCTCCTGGTTAATCTGGGGTGTGGAGAGAAACTCAGCCAGGTTGGATCAACATCGATTACCAATGGAACCCGCGATTAGATATTTGTTGGGACATCTCTAAACCTCTCCCGATTCCAGACAACTCTTGCAGTGGCGTATTCAGCGAACATTGTCTGGAGCATTTTACGAAGAATGATGCTGCCAGGATTATGCGTGAAGCATTTGAGTTTTGCGTCCCAGTGGAGTGCTACGAGTTCTTGTTCCTGACATAGAACTCTATATCGACCTTTATAATGCGGACCGGAATGGCGAGGTCGTCACATTGCCTTACAGCGACAGGCCATGCAAAGAGACTGGCTACAATCCTTTGATGGCTTTGAACCGAGTATTCCGTGAGCACGGCCATCTTTACGGCATACGACTTCAGAGAGCTACGTTCAGTGTTGAGTGACGTAGGATTCAAAGAGATTGTGAAAAGCGATTACAGACAGGGACGCGAGCCTCGTTTGCTCATCGACAGCGAGGACCGTCGCCCCGAGTCACTGATTGTTGAATGCAGCAAGCCCTAAGCCGAAGTCGTTTTAGTACGGTTAAACCTGATGAACTACGCGCATAGCCATGAGGTGGCCGCTTCATTGTGGGCGAGCCAACATGTTTTGCCCAAAGTACTCGACTTAATTCGCTCTGCTGTTTCGCCCCAGCCCACGATTGATTCGGCGGTGGACTTCGGCGGCGGAACGGGAGCTTGGATGAGCACATTATTCAAGCTTGGGGTTACAAAAGGCAAGGTAATTGATTCGCCCGTTTCAGAGACCGAGTTGCTGGTGCCGAAAGGAGACTTCGTGCCTGCCAATCTGGCTGAAAACATTCCAAGCCTTGGACGCTTTGATTTAGCGATGTGTCTGGAAAGTTGCCGAGCATGTACCATCCGATAAATCGGTGCCCTTGGTCAAAACGCTTGTTGCCTCCGCACCCATTGTTTTCTTTTCCGCGGCATCCCCGGTCAGCCTGGACTCGGACACATTAATTGTCAGGCCCATGAGTATTGGCATGACTTGTTTGAATCAGAAGGATACAAGACGTACGACATCGTTCGACCTCTATTCTTATATGATCAAAGCATACCAAGTTGGTATCGGCAAACTGCTTTCTCTATGTCGACTCGTCACTAACTGTATCCGACCAAGTCGCTAGGTTTCCTAGTGACATGGAACTGATCGCGAAAAGCAATTTCCAACAATACACTCACCCGTCGCTCAAGACGATCACAAAGCGATTCTTACCGGCTTTGGTAACTTCGCTTCGTTACCATCTCCTACGCGCTAACCCGGGTCGCTATGCCTGGGCTGCCACTCGAAATGACACCACCTGTAATTGTCTTAGCCGCGGTTCGAAATGAACTGCATAATCTTCGGACCGTATTACCGTCCTGGAAGTCTGTTCGCGCAGCACATCGTCTTGTGCGATCAGCAAAGCGAAGATGGGACCCAGGCATGGATAGCCGCGCAGCACCCTGACGTTAGGATTGTAAACAATCAGGGAGCCGACTACGACGAACGTTCACGCGGGCAGATCTTGATTGAGGTATTGCCGCGAAAACTTTGGTACGGGCAATGTGTTGCTGTACTTGGATGCGGACGAAACCTTGTGCCAGTCATGTGTTCTCGTCTATTGAATGGCAAACGTTCTGCAACGCAACTCCTGGTACGGCCGGCCGAGTTTCCGTGGATCAACTTTTGGTTCTCACCGAAATACTACATCTGGCAGGCGCCATTTGGTTCACTGTCCACAATCGAGTTGCCTTTGTCGATGACGGTCGTCCGATTGCATCGCCAATGAGATGCACGGCATGCGTGGACCGGGTGGCGATGCGGATAACGTTTGCTACTTCTCGCAGGTGGAATCTGTTGCACTACGGTTGTGCCACACATCAAGAACATCTTCAAGCAGAACTGGTACAAGGTCTGGTGAAGACCAAAGGCGGCAAGAACTTCCACATCAATCGGAATCACAATACCTACCATGCTCTGAGCATGGATCACACGCGCCAATCGCCAGACAATTGGTTTGCTGGCTACCGCGAGCGAGGCATCGATATCGAGACACTGTTCTACCCTGCTCTATCCTGGCACGCTCTGGATGTACTACGACGCATGTCGCAACATGGCGAACGCATGTTTCATGGACTTGACATCTGGTCAGAAGTGAACTGGGAGCAGCTCAGCAGCGAGCGATCGACCTCGGTCATAGCGGCCTGCCTGAGCACCGTTTGAGAGAACCACCTCGCTATAAGCGGCTTGGATACGAAATCTCGCGTGGACCAGGTGCTTTTAGACGACTTTGGAAAAGTGCCTCGCGATTTTTACTACGCAAGCTAATGCCGTAATGGATCGCCCTCTTAATCCAGTCAGTGAGATCACCGGATCACGGCTGGCCTTTATCGATTCGATGCGAGGCTTGGCTGCTTTATCGGTTTGTTTCTTCCACTTTTGTAACGGCAATACTCGCTTTCTCGCAACGACGATCCGGTAAAAATCGTTGCGTCGTATGGCTGGGCAGGGGTAGAGATATTCTTTGTGATTTCGGGGTTTTGTTCTACCCTGGTCTCTATGGAATAGAAATCTCTTTTCATTTGAACAGTTGGACAAGTTTCTTCAGCAGACGGGCAGCGCGCATCTACCCAGCGTACGTCGCTTCAATCGTATTGGTCATTCTTTTGCAGTATGTCTCGGATGTTTATTCCAGCTATCGAGGCGTCGGTGAATACTATGTCGGTACAGTCGCATTACTTGCTCATCTGACCTCAGCTGCGCGTTCGTCGGAGTCGAATGGTTTAATCCCGTATACTGGACTTTGGCTATCGAGATGCAGTTCTATATCCTGCTCGCCATATTGATGCCTGTCGCAAGACTTTCGACCATACATTTGATTTGCATCGCCTTTGCGCTCATGCCCTGCCTGGAACTGGGCGAGCAGTTCATCTTCCACTACGGAGCCATGTTCAATTTCGGCATCGTACTTTGCCTGTTCTATAAGCAACAGGTTAGCTTGGCTCAGACGATATTCTACCTTTCACTTTCGGCCGCCATCGTCAGCCTTTACAATGGTTGGGTACAGACGTCCGCATGTGTGTTGGCAGGCTGCTTGTTTGTCGTTGGTTTGAAATCGCCAGGTTGGCTGCAGAATAGGTACACGGTCGGAATTGGTGTCATATCTTATTCACTCTATTTGGTCCATGTTCCAGTCGGTGGTCGTATCATCAATCTCGCAGAGAAGCTGACGGTTCACCGCGAACTTCGATATCTGGCGATTGCTTTGGCGTTCGCAGTTGTGATTGCCTTCTCGGCTTTGTTCTGGCGCTACATTGAGCGGCCAACTATGTCATGGAAGCGAAAAGCCGCCGACCTCCCTTCCCATTCCTAGTGGTCAGAACAATTCGTGAATAGCACTCAACAAAACTCAAGTATCTCCTACGTTCAGCCGCTCACTATCTCACCGGACGGCGTATGGTATGTCCAGAGTGTCATTCTCGTGGCGACATCCTCGAACGCAAAGCGTTGGTCACGCAACTTCGTCGATGCCAGACCTGTCAATTGCTCTTTCGCACACCAACAATCAATGAACAGGAGATGTGTCAGTTCTACGAGAGCGATTACGCGCAGAATACCATTACGCAACTGCCGTCCGACTCAGAGCTCAGCAATTTGAAAGAGGCAGCTTTTGCAGGTACATCGCTCGACTATCGTCCTTACATAGATGCCATTCGACGCTTAGGCTATGACGAACATGCCACGGTATACGACTATGGTTGTTCATGGGGCTACGGCGTCTGGCAATTTAGTCATGCAGGGTTCAAGTCCTCTGGCTGGGAAATCGACCGCAAGCGTATGAGCTTCGGTGTAAGAGAAGCTGGATGTGATTGAAAAAGGCTTGAACGATTTGCCGGACAAGTCTGTGGATGTTTTCTTTTCGTCGCATGTGATCGAGCATGTGCCTATCCACGACAACTAATTCGGCAAGCCCTCTCCAAAGTCAGGCCAGGGGGTATGTTGTTTTGCGCTACACCGAACGGCTCCACAGTGTTTCGCGCCCAGGCACCAACCATTTATCACAAGCTTTGGGCTTGAGCCATCCACAACTAATCGACGAGCAATTCCTGACGGGGCTCGCTGACGATCAGTATCAGCTGGCCATTACATCACAATTGACACAACTTACACCTGACTTCGTCCAATGCGATCGCGTCGTTGTTGGGGACATGAGCACAGTGGATCTGTTCTTTGTCTTCAAACAAAAGGGACTGGCCGGAGCGGCTAAGTGAGTTCGCCGCTGCCTATCTCGTGTCTTGCGCAACGAGGTTTCATTCCGATTACTTGGCGCATAACTTGTCGTGCATGGGACGGTTGGGGCATGCTATTACAGCGCACACGTACCGTCGGTATACGTCGCGGGTTGCGTTGCCCAAGAAAAACTTTCGATCAACACTGCCTTTCGTCTATGGCTCTGCCGGCCTGGCCAAGCTGAACCGCCATCGTCTCCCTCGTGTCAACAACTGGTTGGACGAAGCTGCGATCTGGTTGTTTGATCGAAGTGCATCACGGTTCCTCAGGGGCAAGCAGGCCCTCGTTTGTTGGTCGCGGAGCAGTTTGATGCAAATGCGAACCAACCGCGCGCATGGCGGCTTAAACTTCATTGAGCGAGTTTGGATCTGACACACGTTTTCAGCACCGATTGCTTGCGCAGGAATGTGAAAGGCTGGGCTTGGCGATACCACCTGAGCCAACAAACTTTGTGCTGGAACGAGAACAAGCAGAGTTCGAATTGGCGGACGCGGTCTTGTGCCCATCGAATCATGTGATCCGTAGCTTTGATGCCTGGGGGGGGGTGCGACTGGAACTAAATCGTTACGGCGTCAGCAGTCAACGCTTCAATCCATCTCCCGAAGTAAATGTCGGCTCAAGATCGTTCGATGTCTTGTTTGTCGGCACGATTGGCGCACGAAAGGGTTGCGCTTATTTGCTCGAAGCGGCTAAGCACTTCGTAATCATCCACAAGTGCGATTCAAAATGATCGGCCCGATGGAGCCAGCCTTTGAATCGTTCTTTAATCAATACAAATCGTATGTTGAATGGCTTGGTCCGGTTCCAAATAGTGAGTTACCCGAGCATTACCGACGGTCGAGTGTTTTTCTGTTTCCGAGCTTAGACGAAGGCATGGCTTACGTGCAAATTGAAGCCATGGCCTGTGGCTTGCCATTGATCGCTACCTTTAGCGCAGGAGCAGATGCCCTAATTCGCGATGGCATCAACGGCTTCTTGGTCCCAAGCCACAATGCAGACATTCTGGTTGAACGAATTCAGAAGTTGCACGACGAACCACAGCTCTTAGACTCGATGCGCGCAGAAGTTCGCAAGCCGACGGCTAGTTATGGCTGGGCCGAACACGCAGTTGGCGTTGCCAAGTACGTGGACATGATTCATCACCAGTCGTCCCGCTGACACAATCGCGTCTGACAGCCTCCCATCCATTACTGTGCGACAAAATTCTTCTCAGAAACCGGTCCGTCGTCGTCTGACTATCGTGACGACATCGCCATTGATTTCCAACCCTCGCGTGGTCAAGGAGACGATTGCGCTGGCCGATGCAGGGTATGATGTTACGGTTGTCCGTGGGCCAGCATTAGCCTCTCTGCAGTCTCAAGAACTGGCTCTGAATGCTCAACTGGCTGAACGTAGTAAGATCATTTCCATCGACTGGAATTCGAGCCCAGTTTAAAAACGAAGAGCGCGGTAATTCAACGTGCGTTCCGAGCCTTGCACAAGTCGACGGGCATGTTCGCGAGCCGGGCTTATACACGGCTCTACGGCATGTACCAAAACGTGTTGAAGAAAAACGATGTCGATCTGCTGATCGCGCACAACCTGACTGCATTGCCAGTGACGGTGGCAGCCGCCAACCGCCTGCGTAAACCCGTTGCATTTGATGCGGAGGATTTTCATAGCGGCCAATTTCCAGAAGATGAAAAACAGTCGTACGAATACAGGTTGACATGTGCGATCGAACGGCGATTCTACCAAAATGCGCTTACCTGACTGCCGCGTCCAGTGGCATAGCCGCCCGCTTATCGTTCGATGTTGGATGTTCCGATGCCAGTGTGCTTCTGAACGTCTTTCCGTTGAAAGAGACAGAGCTGCGATTGACTCATGAACAGCTGATAACGGAACGGCCAGCCAACAGTCGAACTATTTATTGGTTCAGCCAGACGATTGGGCCTGAACGCGGATTGGAAACTGCAATTCAGGCCCTCGTACACTTTACCCAAAGAGCTATCCATCGTTCTGCGGGGCGTTTGGGCCAATGGGTATCGAGACCATCTCTACTCGTTGGCTCGCAGCTTAAACGTCGATTCTCGAGTCCATGATCGCTCCCCTGCTCCGCCTGAGCAAATGATCGCGTACGCGGCTTGCCATGATATTGGACTGGCTATTGAAAACGCATCGACGGTCAATCGCGATATTTGTGTCACCAATAAACTGTTCACATTCTTTCGGCGGGCACTCCGTGTATCTTGACCGATACACTAGGGCAACGTCCATTTGGTTTGGAGCTGTCCAAATCAACTCGACTCATACCGCAGAATGCTCCGCAAGCCATGGCCAGTGCCGCCCTCCAGCTCCTGAACGATCATGCAAACGCGAAAGAGGAAGCCCAGCGGGTGACGCGCGACACGTACAACTGGGATAGTGAGTCAAAAAAGTTAGTTGACTTGGTCGCGGGCGTGCTGGCATAGGTAGTGGATGCACTTGGTTCATGAGCGGTCGACGGCGTTTGCGAGTTCTGATAGTATCGCCGAATTTCGCGCCGACCAATGCGGCCGATAGTCATCGCGTACGTCTGGCGCTGCCATTTCTTTCGCAGCTCGGATGGGACGCGAACGTATTAGCGATTCGCACGGACCAAGTGCCATCACCGGTCGATGAATGGCTGATGGTGGTATCCCGAGCGAAGTTGAAGTCGAGCGCGTCTCCATACCAGGCAAGCCTTGGAGTTCACTCCCGGGACTAGGAATCATCGACTATCGCGCGATGCATGCGTTTAAGAAGTCAGGAGACAGGCAACTTGCCATCTAGGAAATTTGATTTAGTCTTTTTTTCAACAACTGTATTTGCGTACACGTTCTCGGCCCTCGCTGGAAACGCAAATACAGTGTTTCCTTTCGTCATGGATTATCAAGATCTTTGGACAACGGACTTCTATCACCAGCAAGGCATTCGGCCACCGGGTGGTGGATCAAGTACAACGTGATGTCTGCTTTGGCCAAGATACAACAGCGTAGCGTTCTGAATGCGTGCGATGGGGCTCTTGGCAGTGACAGCTGCTTATTTTGACATCCTCTCAAAAGCGTATCCACGAATCGACCACATACCGACGCTCAGCATGCCGTTTCCCGCCTGCCAGTCGGATCGCGAACGCATTGTCAGTGCACCAGTCAAGCAACCATTCTTCGCCAAAGGACAGGCCACGATCAACTGGGTCTATGTCGGCGTCTGCGGACCGTTGATGAAGACTGCGGTGACTGCGATCTTGCATGCGGTTGCTCAGCTCCGCCAACGTATACCGACGGAAGTGTCGCGGCTGCGACTGTACTTTTTGGGTACCTCTTATGCTCCCTCCGGTACTGGTATTCCCACGGTGAAACCGATTGCCGATGAACTAGGTGTTGGTGATCTCGTAACTGAAGTTACCGATCGCTTGCCGTACTCGATGGCGCTGCAATGTTTGGAAGACGCAGACGCGCTCGTCGTCCCCGGGACAAACGATCCGAGTTATACAGCTTCAAAAATTTATTCGTATTTGCTCACAGGCAAACCTATTCTGGCTGTGTTCCGAAAAGAAAGTACGGTTTGTCGTTGATTGATGAGGTAGGCGGTGCAAACTACGTCACCATGACCAAGGATTCTGATAGTGTTCAGCTTGCAAGCGAAATCTTGAATCAGCTTTTGAATGAGCCCCCTTTCATTCGATCGCGTCCATTGAAGCAGGATGCCTTTGATTGTTACAGCGATCGTAGCGCAGCAGTGAAGCTGGATGTTTTCTTTCGGAGAGTCATCGGTGAAGAGTGAACCGAGACGGTTGGCGATCCTGGCCACGCATCCGATCCAATATTATGCGCCGGTGTTCCAGTTACTGAGTCAGCAGACTGACTGGGCGGTTAAAGTGTTCTATGGTTGGAGTGGCTTGACGAGCACCGGGCATGATCCTGGATTCAAGCAATTCGTTTCAGTGGGATATACCGCTGCTGGAGGGGTACGAATACGAGTTCTTGGAGAATATCTCTCCAGCGCCTGGAACACATCATTTCAATGGTATCGACGTACCGAATATCGCGACCAGCATCGAGGCCTGGTCTCCAGATGTTTTGGCCGTTTATGGCTGGTCTTACCGCGCTCACTGGCTGGCCATGCGGCAACTTCATAAGCGATTGCCAGTTCTATTTCGAGGTGATTCGACTCTGTTAGACGAACGTCTGGGCGTCAACAGATTCTTCGTCGGTTATGGTTGCGTTGGGTCTATCGACACATCGATCATGCATTGGCCGTTGGTACAGAGAATCGACGGTATTACTTGCGACATGGGTTAAACGAAAATCAGATCACGATCGCGCCCCATGCGGTCGATAACAGCCGCTTTGCGAAAGACGAATGGCAGCCTGCTGCTGCCGAGCTGCGACGATCGCCTCGGTATTCGAGAGGACACGACGGTGATCGGTTTTGTGGGCAAGCTGGAAGCAAAGAAAGCTCCCCAGCTTCTGTTGAATGCATTCGGTCGCGCTGGCAGACAGGATCAATCTTTGCTGGTTGTCGGTACGGGCGAACTGGAATCGACCCTACGTTCCCAGGCAGATGAACGCGTGCACTTCGTTGGTTTCAAGAACCAATCAGAACTACCGGCAATTTATCACGCTATCGACGTTTTGGCCCTGCCATCCCCAAGGACCCGGTGAGACTTGGGGGCTAGTGGTGAACGAGGCGATGGCCTCGGGACGCCCTGCTATCGTATCCGATGTCGTCGGCTGCGGTGTGGACTTAGTACAGACGACAAGCGGTTGGGTGTTTCCTCACGGCGACGTTGACGCGTTGACAGCCATTGTGCGACAACTGCCAGGTCGAAATTCGTTGACTGCCATTGGAAAGACCTGTAGGGATCACATTCATGCCTGGTCGCTTGAGCGACAGGTGGAAGGCTGGCGGAGTGCCTTATGCAAACTATGTCCACTCGACGATTAACAATGCCCTTAGCCGTTTATCAGCAGGAACATTTTGGCGGCAACATCCAAGCCGGCAGTTTGTTCCTGTGTATCATTGCCCTGACTGCGGCCTTTGTTACCGATTCACCAGAGTTCATTTGGTACAGCTCCTGGATTGGCTCTCTGCTGCTGCTTATCCAGACGGTGACGGGGCAAACTTTCAGTTTCCCCAACGATTTGGTCAACCGTCAACAGGCTTTGCGTCCATGGATTTTGTTGCAAACGATCTTCGTAGGCTACAACTGTTTAACGTCCATCTTTTATTGGATGGACGTAAACGGATACTACTATCTCAGCTACGAGCCGAATCGAGGCATCCTCCACTGATGCACTCTATGCCGCTAACGCGCAGAGACTCTACTTCCTGGCACACATAGCCCTGGTTTACGGCATGGCCATTGCCATGCGGTTCCAACCTCAAAGTCGATTTGTTTGGCGGCATCAACGGAACCTCTCAGTACAGTTGCTACGGCTAGCTGCTGCGGTCCGCGATTGGCATGGTCTTCTTGTCTTTTGTACCAGGACTTGGGCAGTTTTCGGAAAAGCTT
Source organism: Ottelia alismoides (assembly GCA_037367405.1). Taxonomy (NCBI): domain Eukaryota; kingdom Viridiplantae; phylum Streptophyta; class Magnoliopsida; order Alismatales; family Hydrocharitaceae; genus Ottelia; species Ottelia alismoides. Next base: position 1,129 of record JAZKJV010004054.1, on the reverse strand, counting down.
CGTACACTTGGAACGGTAGCAGCCGCAGCCAGGTTAGGCGTGGCATATCGCGAGACAGGAACGTCCCAACTTCTTTTGCCTTCCATTACCAACAATCGTACTGTTGATTGTTGCACTCAGTAGCGGCTGGAAGAGCGAAGTCTTGGTTATCGTTCTTCTGAACGCCAGCGTTTTCTACACGACGCTGCCCAAGTTAACCGTGGTAACAACGCTTGCCATTCTCATCTTGGGAACGGGTGTATTGCCGCCTATGGCGCAGAAAATTCGTGAGGATCGTTGGCAAGGTGGTGGCGGTCGTTGGGAGACCCTGGTTCACGCAGTCGACAAAGTGGTAAATCGGAGTTTGGATGAAGCACTCGACGATACCTGGCGATTCCTAACCAATCGACTTCTCGAAGAATCGCTGTTTGTACGTTATCTTAAAGTTGTGCCCAGGAGTCACCCTTATTATGAAACTGAGATCATCGGCCAGGCGCTTTTGACTCCTATTCCGCGTATGCTCTGGCCTGAGAAGCAGGATACGGAAGCACTCGTGCGAAAACGCGTTCTCGAACTGGGAATCGTAGAGTCGCATAGCGTGGTCTCAGCCAAGCCGCAATTTATCGTCGATGGATACTTGTCCTTCGGTGCATTGGGAGTGGTGCTCAGTATGTTCTTGTATGGGTCACATGCGTTACCATGTCGCGCGTGTGCGAAAGCTTACTGGGAGGGTTATCTGCTGGGAGGAGTTGCGTTTAATGGATTGTTCGGCATTCTTTGGACCGGAAACTGTTTCGAGTTCGTCGTGAACGGTGTATTCTGGTCCATGATCTTCGTGCTTGTGTTGCACTACATGGCACGCGGACAGAACAGGCTTTTGCAAACAAGTTGATCCAAGGCTAGGAAGGTCAATGTCGGTGCCAAGTGCCATGCTAATGCAACTAGTTGCATTAGCATGCCAAACCGGCGCGGCTGACGAAACTTGAGATAGACATCTTCCTTGAGGAGATCGCATTGCAATCATTTCTACGAGTCCTAGGGCGCCAGACTTGGCTACGCTTTGGCGTCAGGAATCGAATCGTTCGTTTCTTCCAGCATCCCGATAAATGTCCGGATGAGAACTTCGAAGTATCGTTCCACGGCTTTGAAA